>JAQBSW010005810.1:47500-54084 GCA_029291075.1 Eudiplozoon nipponicum | reverse complement strand
CCGTTCATGCTGCCTTTGGTGTTTCCTTTTGGTCACAAATGAACTAATGCTTTCTATCTGTTTTAAACTAAAATAACAAGTTGCGCAAAATTTAAGTTGGTTTTTTTATTGCTAAAAGTGTAAAACAAAAACAAATTTTGAAATTGTTTTGTTACGCAATGCGATCATAACATTCGAAGTATCCACGGTTTCATTTATTTTGGCTGTGTATTTGCACTATCAGTTTCGCAAAGATTCGATTGATTCCTCTTTCCAGGTACATATTAAGTTCGCATTCTTGTTGGCTGGGTGCCAATTCGTACCCTCACTCCCAGGGCTTCTACATCATTCGTAGTAGCCATTGGAAACGAGGTACGATCTAATCTTGGTTGAATAGCTACGTTTCGGTACCTCATTTCCAGTACATTCCTCACGCTTTAATTAAGGTTGCGATCTTGATATAAACACCTGACCCACTATTTTTCATATATTTTTCAGTAAAAACTAATTATTTTATAGCGTAGCAAAGACAATTCTTCCAGTAGACCGATTTCGTCCTTATTGGGAACACATCAAGTACTGGCCACGGACAGGGCTCGAAACCGGGGCACATCTGCTTCATAATCTGTTGGTCTAGCAACCGCTTTCGTCGGTAAGACAGGGTGGCCCAGTGATTACAGCACCAGATTCCAAAGCAGAATTGCCCTGGTTCGAGTTCTGTTCGCGGCAAATTCTGGACTGTACGTGATGAGTTCCCAGTAAGGTCGAAACCGGTCTACTGGACGGAAGGCCGTTTCCATACTAC
This sequence comes from Eudiplozoon nipponicum, assembly GCA_029291075.1. NCBI lineage: Eukaryota > Metazoa > Platyhelminthes > Monogenea > Mazocraeidea > Diplozoidae > Eudiplozoon > Eudiplozoon nipponicum. The sequence goes on along the minus strand of JAQBSW010005810.1, from coordinate 53,300 downwards.
ACCATTCTTAGTTTATACTGACAAATGTATGTACATAATGGACCAGAGGTATTTATCAAGATCTAAATCTTGATTAATGTGACATATTAGCACGTCAGAATGCTACTTGAAGACACCATAAATGCAATGAAGATACCTTCAGATTAAATTTACATTTTATTAGAAATGTTCATTTTTAAATACCTATTTTTGAAACAAATAGGCGTCAAATCATGCTCTGGGAGAAAAAGGTGCAATTATGCGAAGAAACGCGTCATGCGGTTGACTCTGAGGTGGGTCAAAGTGAAATTAAGGCCATGAAATCGGAGATACATCGCATGGAACTGAGAAAGTCCAACTTATTACTGCAGCAAGAGCGTCTCATGCAGGGCTTGGAAAAATCTGTCAGCAGGTAAACAAAGTGTCATCATCATCACTATAATAATCAAAAGCACAAATACACATGCTTCAATACACACGAAATGTACTCTGACTATTACAGGATGACAAAAAGTGAAATTTACTAGTTGCATGACACAGCAAACCTATATATATACAAACGCACTAAACACGTTTAAACCTTTCATTTTCTTTGTCAGAGCACAATTGTAAACCTATCTAATGAGATTCAAACCGATAAATATATATATATATATATATATATATATATATATATATATATATATACGTTATTCCATTATTTTTTTGGCAGCTTTCTGTCACACATTTAAATTATTTACATTTTTAATCACTTATTTTGCTTGCTTTATTAAATTAAACCCAATATGTGTGAGATTATTCGTGAATAGATCTATAAGTCTGATTTTAAATGTCTAATATACATATATCATTTGTGCAATTATATATATATATATATATATATATATATATATATATATATATAAATTGAAAATAATATTTATCTAGTGCTCGAAAACTTAATTAACCTAAATTTCATCACAAACTTCCCGATTAAATCGAGAAATGACATCATGAATGAAACAGCCGTAGAAAAATCACTAGGTCGAATTTGGAATGCAGCTTTAAATACAGGTAGGAAACGCAGATTGCACGAATCAGAATCAGAAACTCGCTCAAGTAAAATAATACGAACAATGGACTGCTATTACCTTACAGAGGCGGAGGGTGAGTAATTCAATATGTCCTAATTTATTTTCTTATTATCTTATAATTTCATTCTTGATTGCTTGTTATCTTATTTGATCAAATATCTTACGTTCTGTTGTTAGTGTGGCGCCTTTTAACAAACATTTATGTTTGGCAAAGTTTCTTTACACTATTACTATTATCTTTCTTTAGCAGGAAATTTTCAAATTCGTTATATAACCCCTTTTTATTTTTATTTTAACTTTCGATCCTATTAAAACATTTATGTAGGTATGCAACGGTATGAGCAAATTCTAAACATTGGCATTTCCGTAATCTCTCGACCATCTTTGTTGTGCGCAGTGCTGCAAAATGAATACTTTGTGACATAAAATTTTAGCTTAACGTTTTGCCAAAACCAGGTTTGTGGAAGAGATACATTTCATGGTCCACAAACCAGGTCATTTATTAAATACTTTTTGTTGCGGATAACTAATATATATATATATATATATATATATATATATATTATATATATATATATATATATATATATATATATATGAGTATGTATTAGGTGTTGCGAACCTAGAAGAAAATTAGTTCAGTTGTGACCAGAAGGATAAACCAAATGACAATATTCGTTACGTGCTTACAGGCGACACATCAATAGGAGCCGGTATTACGCCCTTTAACCACTGCATATTTGGGTGAATTATGTGGATTAATAGGATGGTTATTAATTACTTGCCTAAGGATGGTTTTAGCAAAATATTTGCTCCATTTTCTGACGAACATTCGAGGAGCACTTAAATGAAACATATTTTTGCGAAACTGGACTAATCAAAATTACCTGATCTGCGTTTTGACTAACGCAGTAATGGTTCTAATTGTTTTCTCTCTTGAAAAAAAATTTGTCCGCTGCCAGTATCGACAGCCTTCTTCAGTTGGTCAATCCTTACCAGTTTAACAAAAAAAACTAATGGAACAAGCACGATATATAAACATTAATTGATTGTGCGGGTGGTGGTAACAATTTTTTAAATCAAGTTTGCCAGCTTGAAGTAAACACCAATCCCATTTTATTTAACCAGTCGTCGAACAACATGGCAAAACTACCGCCAGTCGCAACGCACTGGCGCGTTTCGACCTTCTATGATCATCATCAGAGTACAACATCAAACTGACTCAGCGAGGATCGATCACTTGCGTATATATGGAAAGCTAAATTAGAAATGCGGCTCTTACATCTAATAGTCTCGCATACATTGTACAGCGCTATATTTCCTCTCTCTCTCTCTCTCTCTCTCTCTCTCTCTCTCTCTCTCTCTCTCCTCTCCCTCTTCTCTCTCTCTCTCTCTCTCCTCACACACACACACACACCTCACACACACACACACACGTGACACGCAAATATCTAATGAAAGCTCTGTCTGTAGTATAAATGATAGAGCCAGATGAAATATCGTTCTTGCTTCATAATTTTGATTTGCAAAACTGGTGCGAATGGACCAACTGAAGAAAGTTGTCGATAATGGCAGACGAAATATTTTGGTCAAGAAAGAGAAAAATGGAAAACATTACTGCGTTAGTCAAATCGAAAATCAGGTAATTCGAAAATCGCTATCGTCCTGACTATCATATTCAATTGATACAATATTAGAGGTATTAGCAGCGAAAATAGTAATGATAGTGTGCAAAGTTCCTGCCAAAAACTTGCAGACATTAATCATGTGTATTAAGGTGTGTTGCAACATCGACATAATCTAATGTCCACGTATTTTGCCACTCGAAAAGGCTTCGTTGAATATTAAACCTAATTATTTTTCTACAGATGTTATATTCATGATATACCTTTCCGATTTAATTTAGATGGATTCCTCAATTACTTTAATCAAGGTTGCGATCTTGATACAAACACCTGACCCATTATGTACATATATTTGTCAATTGAGCTGGTTATTCCATTATGATTAGAGATGGCAATGCGTGTATAGCCTTTCTTGTCTATCTGATGACTCGACTCCATTGTGTACCTGGCTTTATCGGATCTCTGATTGCTTACATATGTACATACCGTTTTATTCTATCTATCTATCCATCTATCTATCTATCTATCTATCTATCTATCTATCTAGCTAGCTAGCTAGCTAGCTATCAATCTATCTCTTGTTCTCTCTCTATCTTATTCTTCCTTTCCCTCTTCCTTTCTTTCTTTCTTTCTCTATGAAGCGCACGTAGACCGCACTCAGGCGGACGAGTATGTCCCATATAATTAAACGAACATTGCTTGCGCGGGTGGTAGTGTGGTGTAGTATGTCCCATACTACACAATTCTGTTTTTGCCACGTCAAAATCTGTGCACCTAATTTCTTACGCCAATCTAGTATTGAGCGAGAGAAAATTGCTCCATTGCGCAACTGAACTGAAGGCATAAGCAAAATGTGACATCGCAAACACAGATGATGGAACCTTATTTTCCTTTCCAACGAGTAGAAATCCAAAAATACGTCTACTGATGTCAAAGCTGGTTATTCTTTGTTAATTAGTAACATGTAGTACGCGTTTCAAACAACGGTCATCGAATGCATGTAGGCGTATAAAACCATCAGCTCAAAGGGATCAAGTCTCACTAGCGTATAATAACACCACATCTAGGGTGCATTGTAAACACGACATTTATGGTAGAATGAAGTACTTGCGTTCTTTTCATGAATGGCGAAGTTTGAAGAAAGTTATTCTACCTTTCGCGATTCACATATTCACCTAATCAGACAAATTTTCTTAGTTCCTGATAGAGCTGACAAGGCATGTAAATTATGTCCAGATCTTCATTCTGCAATCTCAGAGTCGGAGTGAGTGATGGTTGATACTTTAAATATAGCTTAAAGTTAGAAGATGCGAATTTCATACCGAAAGGCCGAACAACGACTGCTAATTTATTCAAGGTGGCCTGAACAGAATCTCGATTGACGAATAATAATGCAATATTACCTTTACAATCAAGATCAACCAATCTACCGCCCGGGAGAATTTCGCCTCCTGCATCCTGGACTAATGAAAGGGTGTTATTCATAACAACATCTATAACGCAATTAAACTGAAATGGGGAAAATGGTAACCTGGATGAACACAAATTTACCACTTGACGACAGAATATGGAATGAAACAGTTCGATCGATTAAGTCAAATACACCCGTTAAGTCTGGAAAGACGGCTATTTGGCTACGGCGAAATAAATGTCGCTGTACGAAAAAATTCTTCAAGGTAAAAATATTATCTATACAACCTCGTCCTGCGCGGAATCCGGCCTGTTCTTCTCATGTATGTGATTCACGTGAAGCGCTAAGACGACGTAAGATAATCGAAGCAAATAACCTAGACACAACGGGAGTTATGTTTATACCATGACGGTTATCACACGAATTAAGATTGGCTTTTTTTGCAAATAAGAATGATGGTGGATACACTCCAAGCAAGCTACACGATCGCCTCATTCCCAATAATACGAAAAAGTTTGCTCAACTATCCAGAATTAATGCCGCCACCATTATTAAATTAGTTCGGAAGCAAACCATCGGGGCCTAAAAATTTGCGATGTTTAAGACGTAGGATTACATTCCGCATTTCAAACTCTTATGTTTGTTTTAGATTAACAGTTCACATTGTGGATACAGTCATTATTTCGGGGATATGGACTAACGCAGGTGCCCAAGGAAGTTGCTCTCTGATATCGTGGCGACTTATTTTCTCGAATCCGCCGCGCGAATAAGTTTGAACAAACACTGACAGTTACGCTTAGTGAATCTCTTCGGCCTTTTTAATTAAAAAGGATTCAATAAACAATTTAAGACTGCGCATATGTAGCTGACTTATATCTCTACGTGTATTGTTATAGGCCGAATTTACTGGACTTTGGCATCTATTTTCGCAAATATCCATAGATTTGACAGAGATCAAATTATTTCTACGGGACCTTTCAATGCTACATACAGTATTATCTGCGTTGATCATAGTGAAGTTTATCTTCGTCCAATATTAATTAGTTGTTAGCGTGATAACGGATAAAAAAAGATGCGATTGATCCAAAATTCGAAGAACGCGTCGAGGTCGTCTTCGTGGAGACTGGATACTGATTCGTCACCTCCCTCCGAAGGCTTAATCGTCATTCGTACTAACCAATGGAAACGAGGTACGATCTAATCTTCGTTGACTGGCTACGCTTTGGTACCTCATTAGTTAGTTAGCGTGATAAAATATAATAGGAAATTAATTTATGAATTTTATCTTGCTACTGAAATACTAATAGTAAACAGATAATATGCTTATTTATTTTTCAGACGCGACAATATTGTCATTCGTAACGAAGCCAGACAAAACAACAAGTCAGGCACTGTAGTCACAAAAACAAAAGCTAATCGGCAATTAGAAGAAATGAAGAAAAGTTTGAAAAAGCATCAGCAGGTAACGTACATTTCATTAATTTATCTGAGAAAGATTTACTCAGAATTTTGGCACATTGCTTAGTCAGCATGGTAGTATGTATCAAGTAATTTTGGTTTATACCATCTTGTTCTTTTCCTGCGCGTTGTTGCTATCATCACATTTAAAGATAGAGTATGTGTCTGTACAATTTAAACAATAATTGATGGTAACAATTCTTTAAATCAAGTTTGCGTTGCAGCTGGCGGTAGTTTTGTTATGTTGTTCGTAG
>JAQBSW010005810.1:0-40000 GCA_029291075.1 Eudiplozoon nipponicum | reverse complement strand
TTGCACATTTCAGTCATACTGACTTTAGCATACCCTCCTTGTACCACGTGCACTAACGTGGTACCCCAGGTACACTATGCCACATAGCCATAATTCATGCACCAATGAAGTGTGGGCGATCTGTTGCAACATCCGAAACCACAGAATAAAAATAAATGTCCATGTGAGGAGTTACAATTGTTTATTTGTTTCATGTGTTTATTATGCTACAATGTTCAATGTGAGTGGCACAATTTTATCTTAACGCTAGTACGTTTCAGTTTAACTACTTCAGTTAATTTTATCTGTTTTTAAACAATCGGATAATTAAAAAAAATATTTACAGCTTGTTTTGTTCATGTAAATCGACAATTTACTTTAAGTAGTAAAGAAAACCTTTGAACATGCGCTCATTTAATTGAAACCAACTAAATTATTGATTTATGCTTGTGATTTTAGTTTAGACGAAGTATAGGCAGATAACTTATTATTAAACAAGACTAATAAAAAATTTCAAACGCATGTCTTAGTTCTAGGTGAGCACACTTTGTAGCAATGCCACTGTGTGTGTGTGTGTGTTTAATGCGTTTCTTCACAGAATCTTGATTTGACGCGTTTGATAAGCGAGGCTTCCGAGCTACTTCGTCAAATTCTTACCGATGCCCAATTCACGCCATCCATCGAGAGAGACAAATTCGAGAAGCGATTTTCTCCATGCGGAAGCCAATGGAGTAAGCAAACAGGTGGGCGCAAAAAACGATTGGACTGCATTTCTGGCGGTTGTCTATCGGCGAAGTTTTGCTGTTGTGACTGCCGTATGCGGTGTGTGCCACTAAAATATCGAGGCCGGAATGGAAGAAGATGTGGCCCAAGAGTGTGTCCTGCTGAAGACCGATCAGACTTGTGTGTGAGTGGTGCAGACGGCGGTATTCTGCAGCAGATGCTAATCGAAGACAATGCCCGAGGCGTGGCATATGTGGATTATTTGCGACGTGTGAACGCCAAGTTGACTCTGACGATCGAGCATTGGCGCTTTTCTCGACAGAGGTTTGTGAATAAATAAATAACCAACGTTCAATTGTACACTCCACCTCTATGCCTAGGCTGTTCTGCTTGCCTTTAGAGGAGATCGCATCAGCCGTACTTACTGCGGCGATTTAATTTTGGCCTTACGTCGGCGCCTTGTAGCCGGCTTGGCTGTGAACACCGTGAGTATATTTGTGTGTGTCTCTACGCGAGTTATTTCAGCTTAGTTGCTGCTTGGCACTGGTACTGTGCAGGGCGGAATGGCGTCACTCTGACTCTGTTGTGAAAGGAAAATGAGTTCGTCACTCCTAAGTCTTATCCTTTGCACTAAGTCGTCTTCTGTCTATTATTACTGCGCAATTAGGACTAATTTTACTGATAACAATATCAAGTCAACATGGAACCAAGTTGGCCACATTTACGCCATAACTAAACTCCAATAAATTATCTGATTCTCTCTCTCTCTCTAGGCAAGGCAGAGAATCAGGAGTGGGTAAGTTATGCTTACAAACGTTGCAATTTCTGGCTTTACGAGTTAGTCTCTAAGCTGTGCTTTACAGTGCACTCAACTTGGCTGCAGCTGCACTTGGCTGATTGTGCGAACCAAGTTGAAGAGCTGTCCGTTCAATGTGTCGTCGGTCTTTTATGCTGTTAAGATGACCTATTGTTGCTAGTAGGTCAGAGAAAGCGTTGCGAAACCATACATTCACTGGATATGGTTTAGTTACTTCTCTGCTGAATATCCGGATGCACTTACCAGAACTGAAGTTTACTGGTCGATCTGCTCTATCAGGCCACTCTTTTACGTGCTGTAAAAGTCGCATATAGTTAAATTCGCCTTTCGTATGGGCTGACGCACTTTGTGCGAAGCCCACATTCATATCCGGCTCATCCGACTACCACGGCAACCACGGTTAGTGACCGGAACAACAGAGATAACGAACACTAATTCTCGTGGTCAGACACTCTTATTTTTTATATCAGTCTCCTGATCTCATTGCTCCGCCTCTCACATGTAAATCGGTTGCAAACAGGGTCTGGTAGAGAGGCTTGGCGATGTCTGCCTTATTGAATTGATCCTTCTAAGCTCCACCGCCATGGCGAGGTGGATCGTAGATTTTAAGTTCTCTCTAAGCCCAAAGAAGGTTGAATTAGCACTGTCTAACTGATTTGCATTGAACTTGTTTATATTTGCAACAGTTAAGCAGATCTTTCTCTTTCTTCCGTTGGAAGTGCGCGTGGATTCTTATTGTTAACTCTCATGGGAAAATTTGTCTTGCAAACCGAAGATGACAGCGCGGAGTCTGGACGCAGATGTCCTGGTCTGTGCATGGTTAAGCACACGAAGGTTCAATCGCATGTGTGCATTTAGCCGTTTCTTATACATTTGACTCTATTTGGCTATTATTGGCAAATGGATGATACGTTGAATTCCATAGACTAATCATTTTTGCATTTTCCTATGTCGGCCTATTTTGTGCGTGCGTGTGTGTGAATGAGTAGATGGTTGCTCTGCCGTAATGACTTATGCCTTCGAGTTGTGCATCGCTTTGTCTCCGACTTCTTATCGGAAGAGTCTGGCCTACTGCAAACTGCCATGAATCGTCTGTGCGCTCAGCGCGCATGCAGCTTCGCGGACACCAAGCTGCAGGACAACGAATGCCACCTCCAATCGAACGTTTCCGGTGCCAGTGACAAGGAGATGCCGAATCAAAGTTTGGAAACCAGTGGACTGCACACAAAATCCATCACTCAACAACGAGGTATGAACTTGCAAAAAGCTGTTCTTTTTTCACAAGTTGTAGCTTTTTGCACGATTGAATATTGGCATTATGTTTGTCGTTTCGAGATTCGTTTTACTTTTCAGCATGACGCATGTTCAATTTACTGTGCATCGTGATGATAGTAGTTCTAACTAGTTTTAATGCTTCTATTTTATCACAAATTAATGCTTTCCTTCTAAAATCTGCCGCTGTTGTTCTGAAATATTTCTCTGGCAATTAAAGAATAGCGGGGATTATGTTAACCGATTTACTATGGGGTGTTTCATGTTCAGAATCTCACCTGACACATTTATTCCTGTATGCACAGAACATTATTTTTTATTTTACAGTTATGATTATTAATTTTAATCAAGGTTGTGGGCTTGATATACGCACCTAACCCACTAAGTGCATACGTATGTCAGTATAAATTACGAACTGTATAGTATAGAATTGCCTTTTCTACACTGCACAATTCTTAGTTTATACTGACATGCGTAAGTAATTAATGGGTCAGGTGTTTATATCACGATCGCAACCTTAATGAAAGTAATTTTACTTGTGAATTAAAACATCTATTTAATGTACTGCCGAGCAGTGAAGGCAACACTGTGTTAATCGACCAACTGTCTACGGCTGTGTACTTACAGCATTACAAGCTTCCATGAAAATGCATATGTTCTGTTCTTCAATTTACAGATACTCAGCCGTTTAAAAATAACGACAAACGGCCCAAGGTTATTTCAGAATCTGAAAGTGCGTACCTAGATCCAGCGGGCACCTTTCAACTGGTGAATCAACTGCTTAACATCTTGGAGGCACGTCTGTTGCGTCAGCAGTTTGTACGCCGTCTAGCAGGCGCCACCTATTCTAATACTATAGCGGCGACCACACGAAATCGTGAGGGCGCTATTCCTGATCGTGGCTGGCTCGTTCGCGAAGCGTTGTTGCATCTCCAGCGGCTTGTCATGAGTCATATCTACACGTTGGTCGTCTGTTTAAACGATGCCGTGATTGAAAATGCACGTGACACGTGAGTGCCATTTCAATTGGATATTATTTACTAAATTTATTGCCTTTAACTTAGCAAAACTGCGAATAAAATCCACGCAGAAAAACTAACTTAGATTTCTTTGGAATACATAAAAATTTATGGTACACAAAACATATTAATGCAAGAAATATTTAATTCACCTTAGCCATAGGAATTTTTGTACCGGAAACAGTGGCATGTACCTTATGCTACCTTCAAGATGCGGCTATTTGGTCTGATGCGTAGCATAGGGGTTTTGTTTTACAGCCTAGTAACCACTTGATGCTTAATGTGTAGTGATTAGACGGGAAAAAGTGTTACAAACCCAGTGGGCATGCTTTGGCTGCTGAAGAACATTTTAGCGACTGATGGCTCTGAGCCAAAGGCTTTTTTATGCTGCGCTTGTATGCTGTTTACAACATTAAATCTATGGGAAGGAACATATGAACTTATGTAATTTATTCCCTCTGGGAATCACTTACCTAGTGTCATCTTGCATCTTTGTTTCTCCGTTGCATCACCTTCGGTATTCACGAGTAGTGACATTCGAGATGGTGCGGCATTCTTTTTTTTACTTGCACACGTCACATGCCTTGACGACAAAGATAAACAAATTCATGGCCTAGGTATTTCATCAGTTCCCAAAGAAGAGTTGCTAACTGACCAATATCATTCATTTTGACGCATGCTGGCAAGATGTAGTTTCTCTCAACTTTACACTGAAATTAGCAAATGCCTATGTTGATCCTCGATGGGTTCTGCTTCAGCGCAAATGAAGAAGTGCTTCGCGTATATTCTGCGAGTACAGGGTAGTTGTTAGTATTAAGGCATCTATGACATCTAAGGTGTCACACATGCTATCAAACCACACACGAAGGACATTTATCCCCACTTTAGATTCTTTGCTAGCCAAACGAGGCTAGTGTGTTTGTGCGAAGCTAATTGGTCCGTTTTCTTGCAGACATCCAAAACCTGAGCGTAGCCTGGTCTTAATTCAGCTAATACCTTTGGCCGTTAACTTGCTTCTGTTAATTGTATGCATCTAAGCTTTTCACCTTTCTGTCTTTTTGTTCTTTTTGTTGTGTCTGTGCTCTGTTTTTGCGGTAAGTCTGTTTGAGCGAGAGTTAGGTCAGTTGGCGGTCAATCTTAAGCCTGACGATGTTGAGCTGCCTCAGCGATTCCACTTTCTTGTGCCGTTTAGCGCAGCACAGCTGGAGCTCAGGCGCATAAATGCTTTTTATGTGAGTCTAAATTTGCTGAGGTTATCACCTTGTGTTCAGAATGTACAATAATTAGCTTTATGTTCCGCAGTTTCATGCCGATCACTTTAAACACGCAAAGTAGCCTGCACTCTACATGTCATTTTCTCTTTCTCTCTTACCTCTACCTAAACCGTGTTTCCTCCAAGTCTTAATTGCATCTATGCCTTCAGAATAGCAACACATTTGCAAACCTCAATTATCATCAAGGCAATAAAATGTTACCTTGGTCTGATTTTTTGCACATTTTTAAGGCTGCTAAGCACAGAATTATACTATATTTAAAAGTTGATTCTCTTTTTTTCTTATTCAATGCGGGGAGTAAAAACGCCGTAGTTTGTAATTCTTCAACACACGAAATAAACTCTACATAGAAAATATATATATATATATATATATATATATATATATATATATATATATATATATATATATGGTGATTAGAGGAGAAAATAAGAAAGAATAGGTTCTTGTATCTGATACAATTTGTCATCTTTGTACATCGAAAGTGTAATATGGATATGTAAAGGAGGAATGTATTCAATCAAACATTCTAAATTGCCTAACTTGCATTTTAACTCCATTGCAAATGCTCGCAGAATTTCAATTGCCTCGTTTGTGGAATTCATGTTGTCCAGGCAATTTAGTTTGTTCCCCAAAGTTTCGATGGTTGAAACGTGTAAATCACAAGTTTCTGTTGGAAGCCTATTAAAAATGAAAACGCGTTTGACTGGAAATCTGCCTCCATCGAGGGCTGCCTGTAAATAAGAAATAAATTCGCATTAACAACTTTGTCATTTTCCTTAAGCTCAAGGATGCCTAGGTCACGGCAACCTGTTACGCCTTAGCAAAATGGGCAGCAGCTGTCTTATGTTGACGAGCATACCTCTCCTTGTCATAACACCCATCTCAGTCGATGGAAGACGAGAATTATATGGTGCCTTGACGCATAACATTATCCGGAGAACATTTTATCGGCTAAAGTTCGGAAGACCATGCTTTTCAACGGTATTCATCTGTAATAAAATATCTGGTCTGGTGTGGAGTAAAGTACGAAAAGCAGTGTGGGGCCTTTTGTAGCTTCCAAACAATTAAGCAAGAAACATGCTTTACAGAACACATTGTGTTTAAAATAATGGAAAGGCAGAGGCGAGGCGTGCGGATGCATGCGCGCAGACACGAACGCACAACTCGCCTATTTACCTTCAATTCGAGCAAACATATTTCCTGCCATCTGTCCAATGTAGGCAAAATTAGTTTCTCTTTTCTAAACGAGTAGAGGACATGTGCGCAGCAACGGGGCTTCAGTTGTCGAGTTGTACATTTTGACAAATTGGTAACATTTAGCCCCGTATGTTGTTTCTAATTTTGCTACTTAGAAGCCAGACACATCACTAAGGTGATTAATAGCGTAATATATTTTGATGCGGTTGAATATTTACTTCAAACATGGTCAGGTTTCCAACTGCCAAATATTTCCGATCTTGGTCACTGGTACGCAGGCCAAAGTTTTGCACAAAAGTTAGACTTGATATCCAGATTTTGTTGGTCTGATCGTGTCACTGTTCTTGGACGTAAGCACAACCTGCCCGTCATAGTTATTGAAATTGTTGCTATTTATTGCCAGACTGTGGGTCAAACGATTTCCCAGAGTAGCGTCTTAATGTGCGCTTAGATTGGCGGACAAAAATGTCTCTTTTAGTCCCCCAATTGCATTCGCAGCCTAGCTTACCTGGCAGCATTTTTACAATCATAAGCATTCTTGTGCTTGTACTCAGCCAGTCGTCATAAACTGCCGCGGGCATCGCACACTGCGACGCCAAACATCATCTAATTGTTCTTCAATTTTTCGGCTCATTTTGCTGTTCAACTTATTCTTGAGACGACTGTCAGTTAACCATATCCTGTTACCCTTTTTATTTGTGCGTTTTCGCGTGTTTAGACACCACGAGACAAGGTGCAATGTTTACGCCGCGTCATCGATTCCCTTGTGTGGTCGCTGCGAAAGGCTTCCTCGCCGACGCACCGGTGTCTTTCAGACTCCGACGATATGAATTCACACGTGGATGCCGATTTTGCGCACGTAACCGTGCTTGAGGAGCTAAATCCATTCTCTTCCAAATTGCGCAAAAATTCCACATATAAAAATCAAACGTCAGTGGTCAGTGCGGATGATCTCTTGCCCTGTCTCGTATACGTTATTATCAAGGTAAGTTATATAATGCGCTACAAAGTGAAACACTTACCTAGACAGACGTTTTTTCTGCGCATTAAAGTAAATCGTGCTTAATTTTATTATTTAAAGCATTTGATGTGCAATTTCGTTAGCCAACAATTTTGGGCTACACTTTTTATAACTCAGTTTCGTTTTGAAGCTTTCATACCTTAGTGATAAGCAAAAGCGCCATCATTCATGAAGCATGATGCAGACGGGGGTGGAGGGGGGAGGAGGAAGGGGAGGGGCATTTTCTGCACAACACTTTAACACATCCCAAAATCACCACCGTGATGAAGTTTCGGCATTAAAATGTGTGCATTGGTTCTAATTTTTGTTCGTGAAGGGAGATACTTTTAACAGTTTATGTGAGACACTTTAACATGCGGCATCTGCAGAAAACTGAGAGGAGCTCACACCTTGGTTTTTAATCTTCGCAAAAGGTTTGCAGACGGCCACACTGCGGATACGCAATCGCACTGGCCTAACAAGATTGATTAGTTGGAGGCAGAGTGGATGTCTGACGACCCACTTGAACCGCTCGCCCAATCGCAATCTGCTAGCAGTGTGGTTTCTATGCTAAAAAATACGGGCGCCTCAGTTCCTGCAGCGCAGCTCGTCAGGCACTTCCAACAGCTGCTTCTCTGTAAACCTAAGTTAGATGTTGCGCATGGCATTTCATTAAATATTGTATAGCTTCGTGTGTTATAGCCAAGAAGAAACCTATCGACTTACTATGACCTGCTTCGAATACTTGCATAGCAACCAACCTTCGATATAGCGAAGGAGAAGCGATATTATGTGCAGAGAATGGCATGCCTTTTGTATTGATTTTAATGTGTTCTGCGATAAACTCCTATTTGACTATTCCACCACAATCATAAGTGTTAATAGAAATGCTATTAAGTAGAAGTTTTAAATGCATACTACAATTATGCCAGATATTCTAAATACAAATGTATATCAGTCCAGAGTATAAAAAATAAGAAACATAACTAAGCACAGCTTTGCATGGGTCTAAGACATGAGAAGGAGATGCCATTCGCAGGAAAGAATTGTTCGGATCGAGCGATTTGTGATGAGAGGAATGCTTCATCCGTTCAATTGTTGCTTGTCTAGTCTTAAAAACCACACAATGACACAAGTTTGAAAACCTAATTTTCGTAATCAGACGAAGTTCATTTAGAGCGTCAGGTGGGTCTTTCAGATTTACTCGGATTTTAAATTTTATTTAATTTCGCATCAGAATTTCATACACAGCAAAGTCACAAATGATGGTGTTTTTGTGACGTGAGCATACATTTTACAATTTGGTTGAGGCGAAATAAGGCCAACGAGACCATCTGCTTCAATGACAAATACGCAAACGCATGAACAGGCCAATTGGTTGGCTAACTTGATGAGGCCTGCGAGGAATCACCTATTTAAGTGGCATTTTAAAGATTCCTTTGAATTTCTTGGAATGGTAGACGAATAAAACGTTAAAGATTTAATGAATGTGTTCGTTTGGTTTTGCGCCGTTGTTTATTGTTACTCCTTTAAAGAAAACCATCAAGTTTTAAACCGAGTAGTGTGCAGTTAGAACGATTAAGTTATTCGTGTTGTTCAGATATTCAATTCTTTTTTAGTTCTGAACCATTCAAATGAAAGGTTGGTCTGGTAATTGGTACGTTTTGGTCCTGATCATAGCCGGTATGTGTAAAAGGAACCTGTGCATCTGTTATTACGATGACATTTATTTTCGTTAGTGGTAGCCGTGCGCATATCGAATAGCATCCGAATATTAGATTTACAATTAAAAACGAGGAGAACGATGCTCTAACTTTGCCTGATTTGTTGCTCAAACGCAGAACTGATTGCATAATGTGCAAATCAATCTTTCGTAAGAAAACGTAGACAGCGCAATATTTTCGCTTGAGATGCATCTTTCCTTTTGGAATGGAAAGGATGCTTAATTTAGACATTGTGCAGTAGGATATTGCGTTTTTTGCAGTACTGTGTTTTTCTGCAGTGGTACAGAAGTAAATACGTTTCATATGTTATGCGTTAACTGATAGTTTAGCTCTATATGAAATGTAATCAATCTGTTGTTTAGCCCTTACTACAAGTATTTGATTATTTATGTAGTTAACTTTGAAATGCGAAGGGAGGTATGCTATACGATATTTATGCATTATGCAGCAACGAACAGGGAATGGTGAATGCAGATACCAATTTACTCTCTCTCTCTCTCACACACACACGCACACACACACAAAAAGGAAGCCTATGTGGGGACAAGACTTTCCGTTTGCTTACCAAAATCTATAACATCCCGTGGTTTTGAACCGGTGTTCATTCTCACGTGCTCAAATTAGGTTGAGGCCTGTTTACCAGCTAACGAAAACACGGTTCAGTACGGCTGCTGGATCAATTTGTTGCTTCTCGTTTGCTTTATGCACTTTTCAAAAATTCACGTCTCACGCAGGTGTAGAAGCTAATATTGTGGACATTTCTCTCTTTGAACGCGAAACCAGTTAGGCTGACGTTGTTCCGTCGATCTCTTGCACCTCATCATCTTCTTCCTCAGTGTGGGACATGTTGATCAAATCTAGCTAAATGGAATCGGGAAGCCGCGTAGATCGAAGTGCTGGCTTTAACAGGCGCTCTAGGCGTAAACCCTCATGTTTTTCGTTGAAGCCTGGGCTTTGTATAGAAGTAATATGTGAAGTGCCATGGTTTATTGATAAAATGTTTCGATTAAACATTTATTTGCTCTCTTCTTGTGTTTTGAGTATTCCTGTGCTACTTTGTATTTTTTTATTGTTTTTCTCCAAACTGGCCTTCAGGCGAATCCTGCGCGATTGTTGTCGAACCTAAATTACATCGAACTATTTACTGATCATTCGTACACCTCCAATACCACCACGGACTCAACACTGCAAGATTTCTTTCTGCAGACAATGATTGACGAGTCAGTAATGCCTAAGGTGCACACCAGTCCCAAGCATCGAAGGTCTGGAAGATCCGCCTCGCCGGTTTTAAGGTATTTTCCTCAAACGAGTGGTGCTCCTCTGGAGAGGAAGGGAAGTAAATTAAACGTGGAAACACCTTCGTTTAGCGCTTCACCGGTGTGTGACCAAACGGCGGAAACTGTTGATCGCTTACTGGAAGAATGTCGTCTGGCTGTTGCCGGGAATGACCGGTGGCGCCTGACCGGTGCCGAGCAGTATATCTGGTGCCAGGTGTACACGGCAGTGCAGCATATTCGACATTTAATTTCCACGACCGAACTATAATGCCAGTCCTGTCGTTTCAGACAACACCCAAGTGCCTTGCTCTAAAGCTTTAACCTAACCCTATTTACCTCTGTACCGACCTGACGAACTTTGCCGGCGAGCTGCTCAACACAGGGCTACAGCTCGTCTGTATTGCGAGCACCCGCTCCGGAATGTGCTTTGCAACAAGCGAAATTACTCGAAACAGTCTTGTTTTATTCAGTTGTCAAAATTTGTTTTCAGTGGTGTTTAGTGCGTGTTCTTCAGTTGGGCATCTACCACAGATATGTTATGTGGTCTGATTTGCGCTGGAACTGCTTGTCGTTTTGAAGTTGTTCTTACATTTAAATTCGTCCAGAGATATCGCTACGTGAATATTAGTAGCAATATACAAGTTCTTCTTTCTTGTTTCTTAGTCAAGTTATGTTCAAAAACACACACGCAAATATACAGCACTTACACATAATTCAAAATCCATTGCTTACTGCCTCGTGAATGTGAGTGATGTTCGTAGTTGTATTTGAACAAATTTTGGCGGTTCTCTATAGGAAGGAATGATTTGATCGTCGGCCACCCAAACCCATCGTGCACAATCTGCCCATGGCAGTAAGTTTTTAGGCGACACTCACGGCAGCTTCAGCAGCAGATGCAACTAACACGTTGTGGTCGGCACGCCTGCACAATGAGACCGGATTCGAGGATTTGTAAGAAATTTGGTGACTGTAGCTTTAAGGTATCGGCAAGTCATTGTCGTTAACTGGAAAAATTGTGTGGATGCATTCTATTTCCTACTTTACGCACCTGGTTTCCGGTTCCTTTTTTCATAAGTCGGTCGCGGTCATCTTGATCCTCGATCCTGCAAAACAGTTTAATTTTTGCACCTATCAGGCAATTAATGCTAAATTGTAAACCAATAAATCCAGCAATATATTTTGTAAGCCAGGCAGAATATATTTTAAATTCACTATTGTGAGTCCGGTTTGCACATTGTAGGCTATTCGAAGCAGTGGATGTTGCGTTTCATATTGGTCAGTTAAGCATTCTGTCTCTGAATAGTATGGTTATGGGAGATCATGCGCATTTGTACACTCGTGTATTAGACGAGACGGGCCTGGCAACTAGCCAACGCATGCAGAACGAGTTAGACATGCAAAATATAAAGCGTGCAAGAAGCGTGTCATCTCAGAGACGCGACTCACGCGGATGTGTAGTACGAGGTGGGAAGTTACGCGTATTAGTCTGGCTTCCCTACTTCACTGGTGTTCTGTGCCTTATTCACCATGAAGATTGGATTTCTGATAGTTAGCGTGTTGCTGCTAAAGTGCCTTCATCTTATGCGAGTGTTGGAATTGTGGCAAAAATATTTGAACATGAAATGCATATTACCTTGAAGATTTATTGCACGAATATGCAATTGTCATCAAAATGTTGTAGGCAAATACGCGACAGCCTCTTTTAATTCTTACGCTATTTTAGCACTCTTTAAGAATTCTATTTTACTAATTTTGTTGCAGAAAACAATTGATAATAGTTGAAGCTTTAAAATATGTCGTCTATCGCTGTTGATCGGTCTGGCGTAGTCGTTGCCGTGTCTGATGTCTGTCGTTCAGCGTGCACTTTGACTGTGTTTTGGTCCATCCTAAGGCCTGCCTCTGTGTCTGTTGTCTTTGCTGGGCACGTGGCACGCGTGGTCATCTCGATTTTCGTGTTCAAATTACCCGTGTCTTACTCAGCTCTTTACTTGCTGACACGTGTTGGGGCTCAGGCAGAATCAGCCTTCGGCATGGTTGTAACTCGCGCGCGTGTTCACTCAGCTCTGCATATTGGTGTCGCCTGCACATTGGGTTTCAGCGGTGCACAACATTCAAAGGTGTTATTATTGTGCGCTGTGTTGGAGCAGTCCATTGCAGCAAGGAGCTCACTTCTCCTGTGCTGGCTTACACAGCGTTGCCATCAGCCTTACGACATGCCTGGAGCTAGTCAATGCTCGCGTGACAGATTCTACACCTCAAATTTTGAAGGCATATTTACTGTCATTTCCTCGCATAGGTGTGATATAGTTTTAATTTTTCTCTTGCCCACTCAACGATTTCCCTTTTAAAATACTATATATATATATATATATATAGGCATATATATATATATATATATTGCCCATTTATCACGTAGTGTCATTTATGTCAATTTTCGTAAGGAGTTTCCTACAATTGGGAAGATCTACGTGGTGGAGAGCACATCCATTGAAGAACTTGGGCGTGGTCTCGAAATAAGTATTTACAATTAGAAAGTGTTTCATGAAATAAAGCCAACTAAATTATTTAACCTGTTACTCAGCAGATATTGTGTAGCAATGCTTCCGGTGAACGCCAATCTTTCTTCAATTCTAACAGGCCTATTGTGGACTTGTCACAGACGCTAACTTGACTCCTAATTGGCTGACCACGCATCGTGGTAAATCTGTCTTTCACAAGTTGTATAGTAGATGACGACTAGCCAATAAGTGTACTTATGAGAGGCAAGTCGAAGTAAGGATGTATTTCTGTCGTGGACTAGCGCTCTTAACTGAGCTGCTCTTTACTCACCTTGTACTCCAGGCATATAATTAATTTGCATCTCATACAGTTTGATTCCGTAGGATCCGCCAATCGGATAGGAAGTAGCTGTTGCATAGGATTTCTATCCGAAGAGCAATCGAAATCTGCATCTCTGTAACTCACGTAAATCGCTAAGAACTGTTTGTTGATTCCGTAGCTAAAACTAGTTTCATTAATTAAGCCAACCTGTTATTTTGCATAAAATCGTACGAGATGAAAGTGCGACACAAATCCGTAAACCTAGAAAGCCGACAATTTACTTGCGGAAGTAAGCAGCAACAGCTTTGTCAATATTTGTTGACAAGATTATGTGAACGTTGTGAGACTCTGGTCCTCACATAAAATGAGATTCAATTTGTAGCACAATGACTAAAATCCTACGTTTCACGGCTGGATTTCAAAGATTAGACTTTTTAGAATGACAGTTGACTGCAGTTTCTGCACCGAATGTTTTTCGGTTGGTTTGAGCGACAACTATGCGGTTATCCTTTTGGCTATTTCTCGCTCTCATTTTGGTGCTCTATTTCGCTATTATGCCGCACGTTGATTAAACTAATATTTGACGCCAACATGGTTTATTGTTTGATCTCTCGCGTACACCCTCTGAATGCTTTGTGCCTATTTTAGAAAATTTAAAACGTTTTCCGTTATTTAACTTCAGGTCGTTCGTTGGCAAAGGTAATTTCAGAAAATTTAAAGATATAATTATGGGAAGAAAATCTCTTTTCTTCTGCTTTTGGTGTGCGAAAATATCTGCATCGTTAGTGCACCTCAAATTCCCCTCCAATATGAACAGAACAGTGTGTTTCCCGGCTAATGTGCTGTCCACAATTTGACATTACACCTTTGCTATGTTCGGTGGAAAACTACAAACCAGGCGCGAACAACTTTACATGCTATCGAATTGAAATTCGTTCGAAATTTGCACTCGAACACTGGACTCAAGCCTACTTGTATGCACGTATTCCGATTGGTATAATCAACCTGATTTATCGATTTAGAATAAACACACACTAAATGGCAAATTTCGATTTTTTTACAATGCCAACACGTGTGACTTGATTGGCATTTTACAAATTAACATTATAGTTTTGATTAAATGTACTGTGGCTTTGCTTTGCGCTGAGATATGCTGAACTTTATAAAACTAAACTTGAAGCCTCTTGGTGGAGTGGATTTCGCCTCCAGATTTTCCTGAAAGCCAATTCCATATTTTGATTTTCCATCCGTCGTTTAGGCTCTTTGATTCACATGCCTGCACCTTTAAGTTCTATCACCTACGAATAAGCGCCATCCTCCCGGTTCGTCTGAATTTCGCCAAATGTAAGTCAGGTGCTGGAATTAGTTTATCACTTGCTTTTGGAATCACATGTCGCAGACATTTTATTAGCGCCTTGAGCATAACCGGCATGTGTAGTCATTTTTGCACCTGACGACAATTTCAGTTTCTGATTTTATAAATACTAAACAGACCACTTGTGAGCCTCGTGTTTGATCACACTAGTCACAGCAGAGTTGAATGATTTAAGTCGACTTGCATTCCTTATGGAGTTATTCGGTTTTGCTGTTGTTGCTCTGCATCCGCTACTTGCCGCTCTCTTCTGAGATGTAAAAATGATATCTCCGCCAGGTACTGAAACCTTGTTGACCAAACACAAACTATAATTTGAAAGTTATACTTCTGTTGTTTTGATGCGATTGGTGTTGAGGATTAATATAATCTCGATGTAAGAATTTGCGTATTTAATTTTTATTCAAGGGAAAAATTCTTTTCCATGTTAATATTTCAACGAAATCTGCCGACAATCTTCATTAGAAATGTGTTCTAAATCGTCTTAAAACCAAAACACACTAAGCATAGTTTACACAAAGTCTAAATGAAATTTCATTTATCAATTTATTGATATTCAGGCTATTGTCTATCAATGTAAAATATATTTTTTCTGCTATGAGCCTCAAGTTATATATATGCAATGATATTTTATAAACCTTAGTGAATAAATTCTATGTCAAGATAATATTACTCTTCGCACTTTAGTGCAACATAGCCTTCGTTTTCCGACTAAATGTTCGCTAATTCATCCGATTCATGGAGTTTTAGTTGATCTAGCTAAGCTATTGTTAGTTCTGTTCGCTGTTTGATAGGAGTTTCTTGTTCTAACCAATTAACTTTATTAGTTTTCAAGTTTTTCGACTAATTCGTTCACCACCAATATGTCAAACTAGGACTAAATTAAATTCGACACTCTTTACTCTCTCGAACTGTCAAATTGTTACTAACACAAGCTTAACATTGCAGTTTATGACTATCATATATGCATAGATACACTACTGTTCGTATGCATATTCATACACGATAATAGTAATAATACAAATGTAGCTTACGTTGGTAAACCTGAATTTGTATATAAATAAATTTATAACAGAATTATCATTAATACCCTTTTAGATTTTGTTGACGATTTAGATTATGTGACTACGAAGATCATTGTTCTGAAGTATACAGTCGGAAGGATTGGTTGATTGTTACCAGTCCAAACTATTCTTGTGTTTGATATGAACACCAATCCAATTCTATCTAATTAGTCGCATATCACAGTAAGACTACTGACGCGTTTCGACCACCCATAATGATAATACGAGCACGACGGTAGACTTACTAGTAAGGATCAAACCGCGATTCATAAGTTATGAGAAATCAGATAGATTTATAGAATTGCTACCAATTAATGATCGATCATTTGTACAACCTATATACATGTAACAAAAGCTGACCAATGTTCATGCTTGTGACTGCATAGACATTTTGCAGCCAACATTTCCAGTCAATTGCAATGTATGCGAGACTGCCAGAGGTGAGAGGCGCATATCTAATTTTCAATGACTTATGAATTGAGGTTTGATCCTCGTTAGAGAATTTTCCGTTCTGATTTGATAGTAATCATGGCAGGTCGAAATGCGTCAGTACGTGTGATTGGTGTTGGTGTCGATATGTTATGCTACTTGATAGATTAGCTGGGATTGGTGTTTGTAACAAGCATGCAAAATTGATTTGGATAACTTTTGGCCACCATCCGCGCGATCAATGATTTGCGTTTTTGCTAAGTAAATTCGCATAATTATGCATATGAATTGTATAATTTATTTAATTAAAGTTTGCCAACGTTAAAAAATGCCAACCATACTTTGAATGTGATTTTTACATTACCAAACTTCCATCAGTTACATGTATTGACGCTTTTATTCCTTAGTTTGCCTACACCGGAATAAGACTTTAAATGGAAAAATCTAAATACATGTCGCGAAGACTGGAAGGAGCTGTGGTCCAGATTGTCTAGAATTTGTGCAGTTGAAATCCACATTTAGTAAACTTCAGGTGTGGGTATCGAAAATAAGTTTTTCAACACACTCAACAAACTGGTTTGCTACCCGATATTTTACTTGGTTTAAACACACTGTGTCAGAGAATTTCCAAAAAGTTAATAGGAAATATCATATGAGTTTGGCACTCTAAATGAAAAATTAAAAATAAAAATAAATCATTTAGTTCACAAGCCAGTGATGTAAGGCGCCTACGCTGCAATTAGTAAAGTTCACTGATGTACTACCTCTGCACTGTTCCAATTTCACCACCCTATTAGCACAATGCCATGCTTTTCTATCGGACTGTAAACAATTTTGAAACGGTGATTGTACATAACATTCTCTATATTTCCATTATCTATGTTGTGATCGTTTTTATTTTCCGATTCAAGAAAAAGCAATTATAAATACACTTTATTTTCTATACATTGTTGTTTGCATATTTTAATTATTTCTCTCCAATCTGAAGACTAATACATGTAATACAGTATATATATATATATATATATATATATATATATATATATATATATATATATGAGAAGTTGTTCACAGCACTATTAATTTCCGTTAGCCCAGTTCTTCCTCCATCTTGTTTTTTGAGCAGATCTTCCTGACTCTGTTTGCTAGGAATGTTAACTAAGCTATTTTTGTGAGATTTTGACACTGCTTTTGTAGTGAATATATTGCCGTATATATATATAATCACTACTAAATTTATTTGGTCAACCAAGGCCAACAGGCCCAAAAATTGAAATGTTGTACAAATCAAAAGTAGGATATGTAGAGATGAATGAAATTGTGACTAGCAAAGTATTTAACCATAGGGAAGGGAGGAGTTGAGAAATAATAGCGCTTTCATCAACTTCGTGGTAGTTCGGTTTGGTGAAAAAGAGATTCCATTTTACTAAATAGAATTGAGTAGAGTAAAAATCGTGAAGGGTTTGAGCGTCAATGCGGGTTAAGCTGTTGTCGGACAGACGAATTTGTGTATGAAGGTGGACCAGCTAAAGAAGTCGACCGACGGAATTCTTTGTCGCGGAAATTGAGTTTCTGGAGGGTAGTATTGTTAAAGAAGTGATTGTGAGCCGCCTTTTTAAATTCGTGCTGGGATAGTAGCTTTATTTCCACGAGACGATCGTTGAATACACTACTGGCTTTGGAAAAGATATAGATTTTGTTAAAAATGTTGGGAGTGTGGTTGGATTGGATGGAAGAGTTGCTAGAGCGTGTAGCATAGTGGTGACTTGGGTGAGCAAAGTTAGACAGGTATAGGCAAGTTGTGATCTTATTATCAAAAGAAATGACTCGAAAGAGACGGGTAAAACACAGCAGTAGAAGGTTAGCGAGGAGTAGGCGTTCCCGATAATTCTGGCTGTGAGGAAAGACTCGCTTTAGAAATTTGGAGGAAATCTGTTCAATGGCGTACGAGGAGGCTAGAGTTAGAGGACAGTAAATTTGCTAGCGTATGATATGAGGGGTAGGATTGAGAAATAGAACAGTGTGAGTTGTAGAGTGGGGTTGTTAGTCTTAAAGCATATCAAACGGGCCCACTTGCAGATTTTAGAAGTAGTATGTTTAAGATGTGGGGAAAAGTCTAGAGATATTTAAAAATAGATAACAAGGTGCTTGTCCGAGTCTATTATTTCAATATCATGTGGACAATTTGCATCCGGGAGAGAAAATAATGGGTCAGAGGAGAGTTTCATCAAACGAGTCTTAGCGGGGTTTAGTTTGAGACCGATTTTGCTAAGCTGCGAATGTAGCGAGGATAAAAGCTGATATGTAAGAGGTAAGGAAGGGTTGGATGCTGTAGGTTTACTGAATACTATGACCATGCCATCTGCATATTTGAACAGCTTGCAAAGGTTATCTTCAACTTGTACCTGCGCGAGTGTAAGGTTGGAAAGAACAGGACCAAGTACGGAGCCCTGGGGAACTCAAGACCGAGTAAGAGCTGGCCTCCAGTGACTATTTCCGACTTTTACGGTTGCGCATCGGCTTCGGAGATAGTAACTGATAAGATTGAGGATGTTGTCGCACATACCACTGCTCAATAAGGCGGATTCAATTGCTGCAAATGACAAAGAATCAAAAGTCTTGGATCTATCTAGGAAAAGAAGAGTGCATTCATGACCTTTGGAGAAGGAGGAGTAACAGTGATTAAGGACACTCACTAAGTTGGTGGAAGAGTAGCGGCCATTCAGGAAGCTATGTTGTTCGTCGAGGAGGTAGCAGTTATCCCGAGACCTAATGAAAGGGTATATTAATTTGTACAAGACCCTATCGAAGATTCTAGTGAAAGAAGGAACGATAGTAATGGGGCGGAGATCATTGAATGAGGAGATCGAATTGCCATTTTTTGAATATGAGAAATCGTCGAATTAAGCCATTCCGGGTAAAGTTTATTAGTTTCGAGGCATCGGTTGATAACATCAAGAAACAGAGAGAAGAGATTCCAGCCAAGAAGGGTAATCATGTTGGCCAAGACACCGTACTGAACAAATTGGTGTTTAGATTTGATGTCCGGTTGCTTGAACGACGGAGGCCGGCGAAATGATGAACACCCGTAGTTTCTCAGCGTCTTCGTTGTCAAGCATCTCAACAGGCGGAGTAGGAATGGAGAAGGAGTCGAGGAGATAGTTTAGATAATCGTCGGCAAAACTAGAGTCGTCCGACTGGGAGAAGTTTATATGTATGAGGTTTTGGACTTTTGTAGCAATTGGTGTTTGATAATTGCCAACTTTTTCCGGGAGTTAGGTGCTGTGCGAATACATGCCTCGATGTTGATAATCTGTTTAATGTACTCATCGATACGTCGCAGTGCGAGAGCGCGAACAAACGATGATGTGTGCAATCTAGAGTTGCGTGCAAGGTTGTCGCCTGCTTTAAACAGGCTGTTCAACTTGTTCGTCGCGTGTATGTTTTGAATGGAGATGGCAGAATTAAAGTGGGAAGATTAGACGTTACGGACATCGGAAAAAACACGAGGAGTGGTTGTCTGGGAGAATAAGATATATATATATAATCCCGAAAGTGATGTCGTTTTTAAGGCTATTATTATAATGAAAAAAACGTTTAAGCATTCAATGAAAGCAAAACACTACATAATTACCTGGTTGTTTAATTTCTAGAAGGAATAAGTGGGCTTGATTCTTTTCAGTAAGTTTTTCAAAGATATGTCGGCATAAATTTCTCGGGTCTCCATCTGTTCTCCTTAACAGATCAACATGTCAAAATGATTTATTTATTTATTGAATCGTATCCGCTGGATTGGTAGGCAATGTTAGCTTGACTTGAATGCACCATTTCGGCTAACAAACGTACCATCATTGGCCTATTTGTTTTATCATGGAAGAATTATAGTTCATTCTCAGCTGCATCAAATTTTCTTACTGTTGTGGCATTCTCATCCATTTATCTCATTAAATGAATATTGTTTGCGCAGGTAGTGTTTGCAATTACCTTAATTTTGTAACCTTGATATAAACAACTGACCCATTTTGTGCATGCATTTGTCAGTATAAACTAAGAATTGTATAGTGTGGAGAAGGCAATTCATTTCCATCCATGGTAGCTTTATTGGATCTCTCTCTTGTGCATTGTTCCGGTACTTATTTTCTTCCATCGTTATCAAGACCATTGATCACGCAGTAAATTCTAAATTATGGAGAGACTAAGTGAAACTATAGAGAAGTGTAAGCCGTCTGATGTAGATGATTCTGTTTATATTTATTACAAATCATAACAGTTAGAATCCTGTTATTTTCCTTAAAAAGAATTGCATTTTGTGTAGTGCTGTCATGGTTAGAGCTGATACCACAATTAACGGTTGCGGGACAATTGATAGCACTCGTAGGTCGATAAAATCTTGATTCCTTTAAATTTCCAGATTAATTTATTTATGGGTTCTAACTGGTCCCGTGGAGTGAAGCTGCCCTTCTCACTGCTTATCCGGAAATGATTTTGATTGCAGATTTCCGAATTTTCGGGACTTCATTTTCAGTCCCATCACCAGAGTTGACAGTACACTCACAGGAAAAAAACAGCTTGTTACAAATGCGGTGTCCTCATTCAAGATTTATTTTACTACCTAAATAATTTTTATTGTCTGCCCTAATATACTGTCTTCATACCCATTATCCACATGACCCCACCCTCGCACAGAGCAACCTATACGCATATAAGTGTAATTTAATCTAAAGTGAAATTTATGTTATAATTATAAGAAAACCATTTGGATTGACATACACGCCTATCCGTTATGTTGATTTTTTTCCCGACGCAGAGAAGAATTAACAATTTCTTGTTTTAATCATATTGTAGTAATTCTCAAATTCCCGGTTTACCTAATCTCATCCTGTGTTCAATAAGTTAGAGAGAGAGAGTGCGAGTTTAGTAAAACTGTTGAAATAATATAGAATTATTTTATCGTTTTGACAAGACCGAATACTGAGCCTACACTAACGAATGATATATCTACCAAATACACATTTCCACTCATATCCTGTATAAATATAATTTTTCATTTAAATATCTGTGTTCAAAACATAAACAAATCAATGAATATATAAAATTACGTGCAAGCAATAAGATGGGTTCCTACGAATCATCTTGGGTGTATAATAAATTAGCGATATATATATAATTAGCAATGGAATCAATTATTAAACAGGGAATTAAACAGAAACAATCGTATTACGGACAAGAAAAGAAAACAGTCTACCTGAACATCCTATTTAAGGGAGATACAGTTTCCCGAATGAGACAAAAGAAAATTGAAGCGGCTTTAACACGCACATTTAATGCAGCTAAATTACGAGTGTTATTTAAGGTAACATACTCGCCTTTACCAGCAATCAACGAGAAACAGCCGTTAATGTCGACATCAAATATGATTTACCAATATACATGCGCAATTTGTCGATCAACTTACGTAGGCCGATCGACCAGACGGTTAATTACTCAAATGAGAGACATTGCAACTTAAACGCCTGTTTTAAATCAAATGGTGAATACACGTCTGCTGTTGCGCAACACATCAGCGAAACATCGCACGTATGTTCTCCAGACGTAGCATTCAAAGTAATTACTAAATGCAAAACAAAAGGGAGCTAGCCACATACGAAGCCTTATGGATAAACAAATTGCAGCCGGATTTATGTAAGCAGAAGAAGCACGTACAAGCATTGAGATTGAACTGGATGTTACGCACGCAATTTGATTGGTTTCTATTTTTCACACTCTCTTTGTTCACATATTTCTATCTTGTTTTGTTTTACAATTTATATATAAAGATATGTTCATGAGTAGATATTTGAGAAGACCATGAGAAAGAAAATTTTCTTATATGTGATAAAATTTCTTTTTGTTTTTGCACACAAGAAGGGTACAATGAATATATATATATATATATATATATATATATATATATATTACATATAGTGAGTTGTCTTTGAAGTTGCGTTGTCGAAGACTTTATATGAAGTTAGCTACACTACACCGGTTAACACATTCGTATAGTAGATTTTACGGTCGGTTTTTTCATATTTACTACCCAAGTGAGGGGCGCAGTAAAGGCTCCCACTGGTGAGTCGCCAGTAAGCAAGAAATGAATTTACACGAGATTAAACGTTCCGTTCATGCCATCTTTGTTTCATGCTTCTGGTCATAAATGAACTAATTTGTTACAATGTGTGACAGAATAGGCATCATGTTGGTACCATGTAACTTTCCGGTACCATAATAGTGGTATCGGGTATTAACACAATAGGCATATTTTTGGTACCCTCCACGGACTTGATATGCATATAACATATAGTGAGTTGGCTATGAAGTCGCATTTTCAAAGACCTTGCATGAAGTTAGCTTCACTAATGCAGGTTTATACATTCGTATAGTAGGGTGCACCGTAGAATTGTCCAACATTCCTCACACAAATTTATATTTGGTATAGGTTATAATATCGGCTCCTACTGATGAGTCGCTAGTAAGCACGAAACGAATGTGCACGTGAGATTATACTTTCCGTTCATGCTGGCTTTGGTTTACATTTATTGTCATAACAGAACTAATTTGTTACTATGTGCGCAACACCTAATACACAATTTAATATATTTTTTAGGTTCTCCACCACAGACAGTATCTATTGGTAATAACAGTTTGTATTTTAATTCAATTAAAGTTCGAAATATAGAAAAGCGCCAAGCAGAGATTAAATGGCTTGTCCAGGCTTTCTGTTAAGTTGGATATTCATTAATGAATTGTTAAGATACACTTTTAATGTTAAAGATTCTAGGAACTTCATTCATGGAGCTATGTAATTTAGTGCATTTTAGAAAAGACAGACAAGAGACGGTCGGTCGGAAGCCAAAGTAAGCAGGCAGATTTGAACAAAACCTAAATCAAAAACCGAGACTTTTTAAGTAATCGCCAAAGTCGATGCGAACGTTCTCCTAACGTTAAAACTCTAGTTCTAGATAATTTACTTTTCTTATTTAACTTCACTTGAGGCAAATCAGATACACAGGAGTATGTTGTTTTTAAGTTGCGTTGAATGCTTAAGAAAAGAACTTTTTCTATTTTCATTTACTGACAGGATGTCAATTTTGCAATTGCTTGCCACCGATAGACTTCCTGCCTTTTCTTTGCAAATACGTAAGAAAGGAACAGTTATGTCACTAATAATAATGCTAGGCGAATGACTATCTGCTGTTCAAAGCATTAGCAACAAATTAATAGCCAAATTAGCCGATAACCAACTGCACAACGACATTAGATTAAATAATTATAATGCCACTGCAGACAGGTTTTTGATTTAGGTTTGTTTAAAATAAATATTGACGAACAAATATATATATATATATATATATATATATATATATATATAATATAAATAACAAAATGAATTATAAATAAAACAAGCCCATTTATTAGTACTATGCAATTTTTATTTCCATATATATCGGCAATGGGGTTTGATTCTCGCTAGCCAGTTTGCCGGCGTACTCTGATGATGATCATGGATGGACGAAACGCGTCAGTGCGTTGCGACTGGCGGTAGTTTTATTATGTTATTCGACGATTGCTTAAATACAACGGGAGTGGTGCTTACTTCAAGCTCGCAAACATGATTTAAAGATAAAGTCATCTGAAACTTCTCAATATGTGCAACAAGGATGGCGAATTGACTTGCAATGCTCCATAATCTTCGCAAGATGATACAGAGAGATGATGGACAGTCCAGCAGCTAGTCTACTAGCCGACGCCTACATGTCTTATCGGAAAACATCAAACCTACAATAATTTATTCAAATAATTTCCTCGCATACCTGACTTATTTTGAAGACACTTCCCTAGATATAAATGAAGATAACAAAATAAGCCATATGTTAAACGATTTTAACAACATGGAACATCACATGCAGTTTACTTTCGAGTGCGAAAACCCCCAGTCTACGCTGCTGTCTTTTATTTACTTATTGCTATTGCGACAGATGGATGTCGGTCGACGAATGAGGACATATCGAATGCAGACACGGATTCGACAGTACACCCATCAGCACACCGCAGTCCTAATTCCCCAAAAAAGAAATTTGGTGCGAAATTTGTCCTGTAGGATAAAGAAAAACTGTTCTTAAGGATGTTAATTCAAGGATACGCATTGTGCAACACACCTTTATTATCAAAACGAGTATCGGAAACGTTGCCCTCCGAAAAATTCGTAAATCAGTGACTTTTCGAATGTCTTATAAACACCTGGTGTGTTATTGTACAACAAAAGGCCTACTGAATATAAATGCCACGGATAAGCTCTCTGCAATCGAAAAGTTCGTCTGTGTGCTATGACGTACTGTGAGGTCGATTGAAAATGAAATGAACTCAAATGCGCTTTAAATTAACCAAACCTCAAAAACGGGAGAAGATTTGCACAACAGCTGAACACATTATTCATAAAACTCACACTCCAAACCAGACGGACTTCCAGGTGCTTTCCAAAACAAAACAAAGAAGAGAATTTCGCACTGCGAAAGTTGCTGTGTGCAGCATCTGCCAAGTCTTAACAAAATGCACGCACGAAATTCGTACACTCGATGTATCCACGAGTTTGGCTCGTAGATGGTGGATTTAATCTGTCTCTCTATGCTCAGCAATGATCCGATTGATCCTCATTTCCAAGTACGCGCTGAGTTTGGCATCGTAGTGTCATCAGTCCGCGGGCTTCCACATTATTCAAGTTTGTGACGTTAAGATAAATATTTAGCAAATTTTGCTTAACAAGTCGCCAAACAGCGATTACCGTCAGTCGCATTTACTGACGCGATTTAACTTTCTATGGTCGTCATTTCAAATCAAAACGGAAAATTGAATAGCCAGGATCGATTAGTATCAGATATTTTAGGCATACACACAACTTTTAGTTATATACCAACTAATGTAACTCGGTTAGTCATTTGTTTCTTAGATGGAGCTCATATGGCATTCATTTAGACCCAAAGTCCCAAATAATCATCCTCAAATTGTAGTTTGTGGCAGGGTGGCGCAGTAGTTAGAGCACCAGATTCCGAAGCGAACGTGCCTAGGTTCGATCCCTGTCCGCGGAAAATTATGGCCAGTATGTGATGAGCTCCCAATAAGGACGAAACTGGTCTACTGGATGAATTGCATTTTCAACTCTACACAATTCTTAGTTTATACTGACAAATTTTTGTACATATTGGATCAGGTGTTTATATCAAGATCGCAACCTTGATTATTGCAATTGTTATTCCCACCCGCGCAACCAATTACAATTTAATTACATTGCAATTGACTGAAGATATCAGCTACACCATCTGGGTGCTGTTACGAAAGAAGCTACGAATCGAACCTTCTATTAGTAGGTTAAACTGCGTAATACTCACTTGAACGGCAGACAAGTAACTATTCCATTCGGCATAACGAGACTTTACGCTGAGCAATTTAAACAACTCGATCCAACATTCAAAATTATGCAATCTATCTCTCTTCCTTGTTTTTAATAGGGAGAATAGTAAAACTCAAAATTATTTCCACTCTTTAAACCGCAAAATTGTATGAATTCTCCTAAACGTATCTGCAAAGTTAAACAATAAATCGTGATAAATTTATTGAAGAAAAGTTTTAACTGCATAAATAACTGTTAAAGGTTGGATTAAATATTTTACGAAACAGTTGCATAAATGAAAAAAATCTGTCAGCCTACATTCCTGTAATTTTTTTTTGAACATTGCTTCTGTTATGATCTGCTGCGCTTACCACAAACGCTAATTATTATTTCAATTAATGAGTAGTAATGCAATCAACAATATCATCATCTATAATAAACTGTTATCTTAACTGTCATATCAGTGAGCAAATGTGATTGGCAGAACCCTAAAACTGTAAACCCATTACTATATCAAAATATAATACAAATGGAACACACACTTAGTCTACCACAGTATCAACAACGAGAGTTATTATTAGTTTGCTATTTAACATGAGCCAAACACGAGGATGGTTGGCTAATATGCATTTAACCGGAAATAGAATAAAATTGTAAACGAGAAGCACAGGTTTAGTGCAACAATCGGACAAGCGCATACAAACACGTAGACCGACGTTTGTTAGTGACATTAACTATTTCACGTATACATTGGTAGTGAGGTGTAAACCTGAGGCGTGAAACCTTATGCGAAGGGAAACCAACCGGCATTACGCGAGTCCAATATAGAAAAAGCTAATTGACCAGTAGAATAAGAATAACGCCTAAAACCACTTTAGTCCGAAGCTAAATTTCACGTTTCACGGGTATCATGGCAAAATCGGAACACTCGAGTTTAGCGCGAATTTGTGGTGCGTTGTGGCAGATTTAAGGACGCCGAAATCAACATGGAAGTTGAAAATGCTCGGAAACAGGCACATCTCCGTTGCACACTTGTTTTGTTTGCAAAACGCTGACTTGGCAAATAGCCTAGCGTTGATAAGTCACAGATTGAATAGGACGAGCTTCGACGTTCCGAAATAATTTACTGTAGTACCAGCATTAAATTGAGGTTGTCGTAGCCTCAATTGTAACAGTAATACGAACGCCATATTGGGTTTCAATCAGGCAATAATAAATGTTGCCAAGCGGTCAACATTTTCATTACGTAATCACAATACCATTGATGTTGCGAAGAATAAAATAGAGAAACGGATTTACCCTTGATTTTGCTAATCTTATTTATTCACCTTATATGTTATATATATATTTTATTATCACGTATAATCCGTGATGTTATTAGCACAGAAAATGAATGTCAGATATATAACTTATGAGACAACTCATAGATGCTTTAATAGACGAATGATAATAAATATTTAAATTGAATTGAGACACAAAAATGGGCGGATTGCGAACCATCAGGTTATGAAAGTCTGGTGCGTTAGAAAATCTTTATAAATCTTTAGTTTTGACTTGATAGCATCTGCAAACTCTATCCAATTGAACATCTAACTTGCCACACTGATAGAGATAAGGTTGTTGTAAAATTAATTATTTTTAATCAAATCTTGTTTGGTTAACACAACAGTTTTGGCACGCCGATCGTCTTTTTATCGAGTAACAGTTGCATTAACGTGCTTTAACGGAGTCTTTGTGCTACTCACAGAAGCTAAGATACTGTAGAGCATAATATGTAGTTAAGTTCGTGATCTGCCATCGTGGCATTGCAAGTTATTTCATCGCTCACGATAACTCGGCTCTCTTCAGGCAGACGCTTATTGCGAGGCGTTCGTGCCGTACTTTAGAAGGGGGACGCTGACAGGCTGCCTCAGCAACTAATCATTTGCTTTGATTGCCAATAGCGAGACACAGCACCGGAGTAACCAACGCATGAGTACAAGTTAGAGTGGTAGCGAGACCACAACACACGCACAATCCAGGTAAATCTGGCGACGAGTAAAGTAACGTTCACTTTTTCTTTAACGCTTCTCTGAATCCCTTAACAAATAATATTACAGCACTTACGAGTGGATCGATGGAGGTATAGTGCTTTGACTGTTTTCGACTTGCAGCCAAATTTTATTGTTTTGTCCTGCTGTTAAATGGCTCTTATTTGAGTGTTTGTAACTACCAGCACTTTAAGTCATCACTGGAGGAACATTTCATGACAGAGTTACAATTTAGGATTTCCAAGGCATTGTTTACAAACTGATAGGCCTTACGTCGCATTTTTCATTGCATTAGCAATTTCTGGTGCTTTAACATTTATTATCCCGTTTTTATAGCTGTTCGTTTGACAAAAAAATATTTTAATGTGAAGAAATAAATTTTCATTTTAGAGTATATATTTCCGGCGAGTACACACATTTTGTCTAGCACTACAGCGAAAGGTAAGCATATGGTAAAAATTGCTTTCTTTAATATAGGAGAGTATTAATTGACAGCTTTGTCGAAGCTATTTCGTATTCTGTCGTGAGATAAACTTGACAAAAAATAATTTCGAATCTTCTTTATAGCTAAACTCACGGTTACGGCGTATGGTGATTAATCACTGATTAAAGATTTTTGCACTACATATATGAAAATTGGTATCCAGAATAAACGTGCATATGTCCGCACGCCGTGTTATCTTATTTCATATTACTTGTTTTCATTTTCTCGTATATTGCATATGTTCGTTAATAAAAACGTATTCTGTCAAAATATTTATTGTGGGAATTTTCTTTTTCTTGTTTATTTGTCTAAAAACGTACAAAAAATTCTCAAAATGGGCACAAACATACGTAAACTTTATATATATATATAATATATATATATATATATATATATATATATATATATGAGTATGTGTGTGTTTGTGCTGTACTTCCGTAGAGGTATGTTAAATAATGCGTTAAATCTACATTTTATGTTGACGTTGTACTTTTTATATACAACTATGCATAGTAAAAATTGTAGTAACAGATTCTGGAAGTCTTATTTACGAAACATCTTAATCTTTCTCAAAAAAACATACACGCTCATATTGTTTGAATTAGGATTACTGAGAAGGATACGTTTTATTATCGCGGTAATAATGCACCGTCTGCATCTCTGTTTAAAAGAATTTGTCTTAAAGTTTTAAATTTACAAAAGGTTGTCCCGTATGTTTTCTACTTATATAAGAAACGAAGACATAAATTATGCAGTCGAAAAATTATTGTTAAGACAGCAAATTGAAATTTGTTGACGTGTGTAAATTAAACAGCGGTGTATTTTTCGTGTTAGCCTGCATACTTTATAATATTTGTGTGGACATAATTATTGATTATTCGGCCACTTGTGCTCGATCTAATTCGTTTTTAAAAGGCATTTTTCTAGAATATAATTTCTGTAAGCGCGTTTTTGTAGTGCAAAAATCACATTTCAAGATGCCTCTGATAAATCTTTGTTAAATTGTGATAATTTATATTCATTATCGATTTTGTAAAGGGATAATTTTCCAAAAAATAATTTTATTATTTATTACGTAGATTAACGATTTCATTCATTGTTGATCAATTAGAGTTATATATTCAATTATGTATTAGGTGTTGCGAACCTAGTAACAAATTAGTTAAGTTGTGACCAGAAGGATAAAAAGATGAGATGAAGGAGGATTTAGAGTATTGATATTTTAAATTCAGAATTTAATTTATTTTTATATGCTTTTCGTTTTTAGTGTGTTCAAAAATTCATAATCACATCATTCAAGTTAAAATCACACATAATTCTTTCAGAAGCGTAGAAATGCATAGTATTCATGCGACATTAAAGAGAAATCGGAATATTATTATGAAAATAATGTTCATTTCTGTTAAATCTTCATTTACTAAACTTCACGAAAATACAATTCGGAAATTGTTTAGCATACCGTTATGGTTGGTTTAGATACCTTATTCAGGTAATCTGCCTTGAATCAAATACTAGTCGAACAATTTCGAGTTTGACTTAATAATTATCAAATTCTTAGTGTGACAGGTTTACCGTCAAAAAAGGCTTCCATGACAGAAAGCTGAAATATTCGGAGTACAAATGAAGAGAGTGGGTGTAAAAACCTTCAGCCGTGAAACAAGGGCCAGTCTATTTTAAAGTATGTTTAGCTTTTACTAAACATTTTACTAGGCTGTCAAATACAAATTTTTTTGAAAATTGGTTTGTGCGACTAAAACAGATGCTTTTATTGCAGACGTGGGGTTTCTATTCAAGTGACAGTGTCCATGAACCGACTTTTTTTGCAATATTTCGCTTCATACAGCGGAAGTCTACACAAAGATGGAAGGAGATATTTCGGCTTAACAAACTATACCAATTTCCCAGATAAAATGGGAAGGGATATTTTAATACGCAAGCATCTAATTATTTAGACACAACACATCTTATCTATGCGGAGCTTACCGAAACATGGCCTGCTGCATGATAGCAGATAAGGCATCAACAGGCTTTAGGCTTTAATTAAATGTGATGCATGTAAATTATTGGACGGCTTCTTGATTTGTAGTCAACACAAATTTCAAAACATTTTTTGTCTTGCTTTACGAAAATATAGAAATGCAAGTAGAAAACTATTGCATAATCAAGCAACGGGTATTGTGCAGTAAGAAGTTTTATTTCAACGTATTAACACGTTTTTGTCTATTGTAGCGTGCAAAAAAACTCAAAATTTCAATGAACGCCAATGCAAAAACTCAAATTTAACGTAAAATTCGAAAGAAAAATATGTCATTTACCTAAAAATTCATGGAAAAGGGTGCGACCATATGGAATGAACACCATGTACAATCAAATAAAATTGTATATTGTGAATTACTGATAGCTAAGTAAATCATTTATTCAATGAATAATTGTACTCCGTTGTTAAAAACATCGAAACCGAAAGAAAACTTGTCGCCATGATTAAAGAAGGAGATAGAATAGGTTTTAACAGAACGAGCGATACATAAGTTGCTCAAAGTCGAATATTGTTTCATTTAACTTGTTAACATCGTCATCTATAAACTCCAGTGTGCACACTTTGTATACTCCAGATATATTTTATAGTCGTGCATTTGATGCGGTACGAGTGACATTAAAAGTACAACTAAAGTGGAGAACAAAACACGAAGTGAGTAAAGCACCAAAGGTATCATGAGACTTAAACGGCAATAACAAATATTAGGCCGCTTTTATTTAATTTAATTAAATGATATCACGATCACCGCGAAATATGATAACTGATATCGATCAAGGCCAGAGTGTATGGATTTACTGGAGTAACAGGTGTTCAGAAATATTTGTAATTCTCAATTTCGTTGAACTATAGCATACATTAATATCCATCATGTTGGTACCATGTACCGACTCGGCAACCATAGTGTTAGTACCATGTACATTTTAGGTACTATAACATTATTATTGGTTACTACTGACAATAGCCATAGTGTTAGTATCCTTACAGACTTTGTATATATATATATATATATATATATATATATATATATATATATATATATATATATATATATATATACTATATAGTGTGAGTTAGCGTTGAAGTCGCATTGTCAAGACTTTATATAATGTTAGCTTCACATCTACAGGTTTACACATTCGTCTGTGAAATTGTATCGTCCTATTAGCCAACATTCCTCACCCAAATATAAAATTGATAAAGGTCGTAATACCGGCTCCTACTGATGAGTCGCCAGTAAGCACGAAACGAATGTGCATGAGATTATACTTTCCGTTCATGCTGCCTTTGGTTTATCCTTCTGGTCAAAACTGAACTAATTTGTTACTAGTTTCGCAACACCTAATACATACTGGCATATATATTAGTCCTTCGCAACAAACAGTATTTAACTGTAATATATTGAATTGAATGATGTCATGCTTACCGCGAAATGTGATAGCTGATATCAATCAAGGCCAGAGTGTATGGATTAACTGAAGTAACAGGTGTTTAGAAATTGTTGTAATTCTCAGTTTTGGTGAACTATAGCATAAATTGATATCCATCAGGTTGGTATCATGTACCGACTCGGAAACCATAGTGTTAGACCATGTACACTTGATTAATCTCCAACTAATTTCTGCCCAAATGTATAGTTTGGCATACGCCTTGCGTGAAACGGCATTTACAAAATTGAATCTCGTTTTATAGCGCCATCATTTTGTTTTTCTATTATCTACGTTTTTGCTATAATCGGATGCATCCAAAGGAAGCATCGTCGGTAGTAATTTTGAGATTAGCCAGACATAAGTATGGTTGTCAGATATCTTTTTAACGGTTCAACAGTGCGGGCGTCACCTTTAGAATTTCCAAGTATTGCTTTCGTGGTTTGTCGTTTTGATCTATCAGTTTCGCAAAGATCCACTTGAACCAAAAATCCAAGTTCGTCATCGTTATGGCTGAGTGATGATTCGTCCCTTTCCTCCGAAGGCTTCAACATCGTTCATACTAACTACTATAAATGAGGTACGATCTAATTTTCGCTGACTAGCTACGTTTCGGAACGGCATTTCCCGTTCCATCATCAGGCCTCTAATCTGCAAGTTGAAATGTGTTTCTTTAGTTTAAAATTTAAGTAATTTTTGTCCTTTTTTGTGCGATGAGCTTTGCTCCGATGAAGTAACGCGGGAAAGGATATCAAAAATTAGCCCTTTAAAACTATATTTAATTTATTTATAAAATAATATTTAATTTTAAGACTGTTCGATAGAGTTTATTTAGCTCTGGCGGCACGTTCATAGAGAGCCCTGTCGAAAAAGAATATTATTATAATCAAGTTTGCGGTCTTGATATAAGCACCTGACCCATTAATTACTTACATATGTCAGTATAAACTAAGTAATGTATAGTGTAGAAAAGGCAACGTCTTGTAGGACCATTTCAACCTTATTGGGAACTTGGGTCATACTGGGTGAGAATTTGCTAATGGGATTAGGCTCGAACCTTGGTATCAATGCTTCGGAATCTAAGTTTAAATCCACTGAGCCATCCTGCTGCACACACTACACTGTACACAGTTTTCAGTTATATACTAACTAATGTTATTTGGTTAATGATATTTTACCTTTAGGTGGAGCCAAAGTTCCAACTAACCATACTCAATCTGTCATTAAAGAACAGGCACCACACTACATGGGGAAGTGGTATTGAAATGAACATTTATATAATTAAACGAACATTGATTGCGCGGGCGGTGATAACAATTATTATAATCAAGATTGCGGTCTTGATATAAGTACTTCGTCGAGCAACAATATAGACCGTATAAACGGTGTTCCCATTAGTAAAGAACTTTTGTAGAGTAGTTAACGCATAAATGCACCGCGTATATTGATAAAGCGAACTAGCTAGACAAAATAATCTTTCAAAAATTAATATTTAAGCTCTTAACAGTTAATGCAGCAGATTGAAACAAATTGTTTAAATCAAAGTTGTGATCTTGATATGAACACCTGGTGCATTATATACATCAATTTATCAACATAACTTAATTATTTTATAATGTAGAAAAGACAAATTCTTATTTGGAACATTTTTCGTACAGTCCAGAATTTTCTGCGGAAAAAACTCAGACCTGGGCACGTCTGTTTCGGAATCAGTTGCTCTAACCACTGAGCCATCCGGCTCTACGCTACACACACTTTTTATATGTTGGCCAAATGAGTTGGTGTTTATCTCTTGTGAACAAGATTGTCTTTAATATCTTTCAATCGTGAACTGTATCTTACATAAAAACAGCCCACAGAGAAGTATAAACAAGCTGTACATTTATATTATGCAATCTTTTTAAAAAGTAATATTCCTATATTGCTTAAACTTTACGCTTTCTTTGTACGCCGTTGTGTAATTCTAACGAATAATCACTAAATGCAAAGCATATTTACGAAATTCTTCCTTAGAAAACGCGTCTTTGAGTTTCTTTTACAACATAGAAATGAATCATCAAAAGTAGAAAATGCGGATTCTTATGTTACATTTTCTTCGAAAAATGACAATTAATAGAATTGCGTGCTTATGGCCTATTGCACTAACCCGTGATGAAAATACAACACGTTTTCTGAAACTCTCATCCAAATAACGGTTTACAATTAACAAACGAAAAGTAAAATTTAACCTACCCTTTCAGCATCTTCCTGATATCATGCGAAGTTTTATCCATAATGTCAAAAATGGACCTGTCCAATCGCTGCCAAGAGCTAACGTTCACGCTCATTCTGCCTTGATAAGCGTCAGTAAAGTGTTCGTAATCTACGCCTTGTTGTGATGTGTTGTCATAGGCGTTCATGTCGTAGAGAGCAGTACCTCTACAAATTATAAATCAGAAAATTAATAACTTAAATCATACAATATATGCAAACACGACTTTAAACAAAATATCCTACAGATGTGCACACATATATTCAATTGTATACGGTTATATTTGTGGATGCATTAATATTGAACGGGAATGGATCTGCATATAAGTTTTCATTTGTATATGTTTGTTTGTTTACATATGGAAGCACGCTGCATATACATAGGTACGCATATATCTATGTATCGTTGTGTGCAGGTTATAATATATGTATGAGATGAATACAATAAAACTGTGACGGGATAGGGCAAAGCCAACTAGGACTTCCTATTTTCCCATATTCCTCACCCAAATATTCAATTTGCAAAGGGCGTAATACCGGCTCATAATGACGAGTCGCCAGTAAGCACGAAACGAATGTGTATCAGATCATACTTCAGCTCAAGCTGTCATTGGTTTATACTTCTCGTTATAATTTAACTAATTTGTTACAAAGTGCACAAAACCTAATACATAATTGAATATATATTATGTCTTCGCCACAATCATTACCTAACTGTTATATATTTCATTTTATTATGTTATGATTATCGCGAAATATGATAACTGATATCGATCAAGGCCAAAGTGTATGGATTCACTGGAGTAACAGGTGCTCAGAAATTTTTGTAATTCTCAATTTCGGTGAACTATAGCATAAATTGATATGCATCATGTTGGTACCCAGTATCCTTTACAGACTCGGTAAATATATTATATAGTGTGAGTTAGCGTTGAAGTCGCATTGTCCAGACTTATTTCCAGCTTGATTGCCCTATCTTATTAAAATATGTGATAATTACTTAAGAAATGGGCAAGATGGCTAAAAAGTTTGAAGGCAACTAAAATTTCTCGCATTTTTGAAGAAGAGATTACTCTGCGGCGAGAATTTTCTGACAATGCGTTATTATTGGGCATCATAATCATAATGAACCTATTTATCCTAAACTTGTCTCGTGAATGAAATGCAGTTATAACGCTGTTTGCTCGTAAAACGCATTTTGACTATTATATATATATATATATATATATATATATATATATATATATATATGCCTAAATGATAAAGAATAGACTTAACCAGAAACAAATAAATGGAGCACCTGACACGTTTTAGAAAAAATATGCAATAACTAGGTTTTGCTATAAGGCTGAACTTGCAGATTTAGCTACTTCAGGTTAGATTTATGGTCATTTTTGTATTTATATATATATATATATATATATATATATATATATATATATATATATATATACATCTGTTCTAAAGTCTTACAATGCCAAGCATTGTAGATGCCCAAAAGCAACCTTATTAGAAAACGAGTATACATAAATTTTAGTTCAAGAAAGTATAAGGTATAACCTGCAAAAGGAAGGCATTAAAGCCATAATAAACCATAATTCTGTATATTTCACTACAAGTTTTGAAAGGGCATGCGCTCTTTGAAATGCTAACTTCCTCGAAAAATTGTTAACTGACTTCTCGAATGCTTAATACACAATTAATGTTTTTATACAACAAAACGCCCACTGTACATAAATTTCATAGACAAGCTGCCTACCCCCAAATGTTATCGTTGCTAAGAGCTCTACATAAGCCAGTTTAGTAAATTACCTAGGGACTTCTGGCAAAATAGCTAAAGTTTCCGCAATAGATGAACGTATTAGTATAATCAAGGTTGCGATCTTAATATAAACATCTGACCCATTAATTACTTACATATGTCAATATAAACTAAGAATTGCATAGTGTGGAAAAGGCAATTCATCCAGTAGACCGGTTTCGTTCTTACTGGGAACTCATCGCGTACTGGCCAGAATTTGCCGCGGACAGGGCTCGAACCTGGGCACGTCTGATTCTGAATCTGGTGCTCTACCTACAGTGCGGCAGGGTGTCTCTGTGGTTAGAGCACCAGATTCCGAAGCAGACTTGCCCAGGTTCGAGCCCTGTTAAACTACCAAAAGAAGTTTGTGCATGATTCGACTATAAACTGGTGAAGTGTTTGTATGAGTGTGCGTGTCTCTAAATAAATTTTTCCTGTGCCTTGTCTGTTGTTGTCGAATAATTTGATTTACTCCATATTGATCTTCTTTGTCTTTAACATTTTAATATATATATATATATATATATATATAGAGAGAGAGAGAGAGAGAGAGTACCACAAGTTGCAGTAGGGTTGAGTCCTAGCGTAAATAAAATGGCCTTTTAAACTGCGTTGTGCAAGGTTGCTTTAAAATAAATATATGCCTTAATACATGACTTATTGCTGAATTCAGACAACAAAATATTTTGCTCAAGTTTGCAAAGTGAAATAAAATGCAATCCAGGCTCATTGCACTAGTGGCACAACATAGCAAGCTATCGTCAATCGCACAAATGGACGTGTCTCTTCCTCTCATATTCATCAGTTTAGCACACTTCCCAGCTTACAAACGATAATCATACCGCAATGTGTATATTCGTTTAAAAGATTTACATTTTGGCTCTCACCTCTAGTAGTCTCGCATATATTTTAAATGGTTTGTATGACGGATGCACAATTATTATGTCGACACTAACATAGCTTTTTTGTTTCCACCATACTTGTACAAGTTAGAGGAGGTGTACAAATATTTATTTACAATTATGAAGTATTTATCAATTACTGGTTTCATAATAGAAAAATGCAGAACTAAATTGATGAATAATAAATATCATAACAGGGAAACATCATTATCTAAGTGTTGCCTAACCAAATGAGCTAACTGTATACAGAGCATCATTTTGATGAAAAAAATCAAAGAAACCTTTAAAAATTTGTTATACGTGTCCGCTAATATCTTTCAAATTAATCAGGTTTCCGCCCTTCATATACACCCAAAACCCATATGCTATGTAATCGGTTGAACAGAAAGTTACACATTCTGTCGGCTACATTTCCTGAAAGGCTTAACGCACAAAGATAAAACAGTGACAACGGTGAAGCGGTCTGAAGCCTATTAACTAAAAAATTCTACAATAGAAAAATCTCCGGTGCTTAAATACAGCAGACATGTATTTGGGGATTTAACACGAACGCTTTCAAACTAGTACGTCCCTAGTCCTTGATTTACAGCCACAATAGTAAAATTCCAACATATTTTGCAATGCATTTAGAATAAATGAGTTCACGTTGAATAAGGTAAAACTGTGCCCGACAAAAATGCACAGTTTGTATTTTATTCATTCTTAGCTTTCTAACTGTTTCGGTTTAATTTGTTTACCTAAATTTAAAAGCCACATGCAAAAATGTGAACCAAAATTGCTTACAACACTGGACTGGTACAGAAAAGTTGTCAGAAAAATTCTGTCAATTGGAAACTGGTAGATGGACGCCGAGAAAATAAGTGCATCCCAGTCGGTGGCAAGTGAACTCAGCGTCACTTTATTGCCTTCATTTAGAGGAATACAGTCACGGGGGGTGGGGGTTATTGATATGTCATTGTGGTCAGCTGCAAGCATGGGAATGCACTCAACCACACTTTTAGCTGAATTGCAGAAGATGATCTGCATTTCACCCTGGCATCCTCGTTTTCAGGTGCACGGCGTCTATGTATTCTCGAAAGATAAGTGCCATGAGACGCTTTTGTTTTAAAATCCGCGACACGACGAGAGTTTTGCACTAAAAATAGTGGTACCATACGCCTTTCCTGGTCAACGTTACCAAACATCATTTCTAGCTTTTTCTTCAAGACTTTTAAACACATATTACACTTTTACACGAATAATCACAAATGTGGACCAACGCAATTTTGCCGAATATAGTACATATAATGTTGATGACTTCGGAGCGACAGTACTGCATGCAACTCGTCTATCACTGAAACGTGAATATCGTGCACACAGAAATGAGGACGGTACACAATATTGCACATCATCTAGTGCCAATCGATTGCCCTTGTCTGTCAAATATAGTACGTCTAATTGAGACGGTAACACTGAGCAAACCAGCCAGTAACACGTGATAATGTTGAATCACTGCGGGTTGTCTTTTTGCACTTTTAGTTTCACAAATATCCAATTAATCCCCATTTCCAAGTACGCGTCTAGTTTGTCTTCTTATTGGCTGGATGCGGATAACTTACTGTTCTCCGAAGGCATCAATATCGTTCATGCTGACCGCTGGAAATGAGGTACCAGTCAACAAAGATTAGATCGTACCACAAATGTTGACTCTCCGCGATTTTCGTTTGCGACCTGTTGCTTTGCACTAGCAGTTTTGCAAAGATCCGATTGATCTTTCCATTTCCCAGTACGCATCAAATTTGTCCTCTTATTGACGGGGTGTGGATTTGTCGCCTTCTTCCGAAAGCTTTAACATCGTTCAATATTAACCACTGGAAATGAGGTACGATATAATATTTTCGCACCCAGCCAATAGGACAAACTAGACGCGTACTTTGAATCGGATCTTTGCGAAACTGATAGTGCAAAACGACAAACCGTAAAGGTAAATCGCGGAGATTCAACATATGAAGCTCGCACTGCGCAACCATTCAAGAAATATCACGAGAGAATGTTTCTAAGAGTTGGGTTTGTTACAATGTCCATTTTAAGGAACCGTAATGATATAATGGGTGAGCAACCTAATTGTAACCTGATTTAATGACTGCAAAAATTTTTTTTTAAATCATTTTTTCGCGCTATATTTACATTTTTAAAACAAAAATGATTGCTGTATATTTACTTAGCGAAATAACAATAGGCTGTGTAAAATATTGTGCTTGTTGAGTATCTTTGTACCAGTTGTCATTCTGTAGACGCTATGTCCGCCTGCAGTCATTCGTTTCAGGCGAAGCCGGACGGTTGCAATTAAAGTCAACATCGGCGAATAATTTAATTTAAGGATACTTTATTTTTCCAACCAAGCTTGCTCTATTCAGGCACTCCTATTGTATGCAAAGTTTTCACTTCTACGTCGGGCGACACAATTTTTGAAGACGCCTACTGAACATTCAAAGCTGTGATGAAAACTGAAGTCAGACAACGATTTAGGCCATAACGGAATTCACGAACAATTTCCTATTTGAGTAAAGACGATGAAGTCAAAGTCAGTAGGAATTAACGATTGCAATTATTTTAGATTTTATAGATGCATAGGAAGCTTTTGCGTCAGTTCAAAGTCCGTCACAGGAGACAGAACTTTACAAGTTTAGTAATGGTTATTAAATCA
The DNA here is from genome assembly GCA_029291075.1 of Eudiplozoon nipponicum. Lineage (NCBI taxonomy): Eukaryota > Metazoa > Platyhelminthes > Monogenea > Mazocraeidea > Diplozoidae > Eudiplozoon > Eudiplozoon nipponicum. The sequence continues at coordinate 991 of JAQBSW010005810.1, read as the reverse complement.
AGGCTACGCACTTGATGTTAGCAAAAGTCCCATTTTAAGTACAAAATAAGCATTTTATAGTGTGCAAAGGGCAATTCGTCCAGTAGACCGGGTTCGGCCTTATCGTAATGACCAGAATTTGCTGCTGCCTGAGCTCTGACCTGGGCACGTCTGCATTTGATTCCTTACGTCTTTCCACTGAGCTACCCTGCCGCAGACTACACATAATTTTAAATAATATACTAACCCACGTTTTGGTTGTCTTTTATCCAGGTGTGGCCTAAATGACAAAGCTTTAGAACTGAAGTTCCAACTACCATCACCAATTTGTCATTATACACCAGACACCACGATACATGGGGAAGTGGTATTGAAATGAACATTCATACAATTAAACGAACATTGGTTGCGCGGGCGGTGATAAAATCTACTCCAATCAATAACAAATTTATTAGCTCATGTAATTGATTAGTCCTTACGTAAGTTGGAGTTTATTTGACATACCTTCGATTTAAAACAAACATGGGTTGCGCAGGCGGTGATAACAATTACTTTTTTTGCTCAAGGTTTTGATCTTGATATAAACACCTGTCCCATTAAGTACATATATTTGTCATTATAAACTAAGAATTGCAAAATTTGGAAAATGCAATCACCAAGTAGAACAATTTCATCCTTATTGAGAATTATCCACGTACTGCCCAGAATTTGCCGCGGACAGTGTTCGAACCTGGACCAGTCTGCTTCGGGGTTTGTGAATTTTACCACTGAACCACCCTGACTTATGACCTGTAGAGCTAAAAAAACTTGCTTGAAAGCGAAGTAGTATTTTATATAAATATTTCCGCGTTTCTTGTACAAATATCCACCAAGACTTTTCCCTGTATATACACATTTATTTATATTTTTTTAATTTGGAAGCATAAACGAGCCACTGTTTGTTTAACTGCTGCTAATAAGACAGTCTTATGTTTTACAGTCAAACTTTAAAGAATTTTTAATGATGCTTCAC
>JAQBSW010005809.1:0-54087 GCA_029291075.1 Eudiplozoon nipponicum | reverse complement strand
CCAGCTCGGGTTGACTCGGGTTGTGGTTCCTTCTTTTGTGGCGTTAGAATCTCGCTGAGTAATTTTGTTGAAGTTCTGCAGTAATTGGCTCGTCTCTCTAGTTGTACAGGAACAAGATTGGCGTTACTGATGTTGCCAATGTTGGTAAAGCAATTCCAAAAATCAGCGTATTTGAAAAGTACGAGACGGCACTTCGGAGACACGCACAGCAGAAGGCAATCGCGACAACTGAATTGCAAGGTAAATTCACCGTGCTTAAATGACCACGTAATAGCCATAAATGGCTACTTGCACATTATTGGTTAACGTCAAATTTTGCATTTTTCTCATTGTTGCAGCGTAAATCAAATTGAATTTAAATTACGTAATAAATCGGCAATCGCTTTGTGTCGTTAGGAGTTCCTATCCTAATTTATGACCACAATTTCGTTTACCCAATATGATTTTTCCTTATGTTTGAAGATTTGTTATTGGCGGGTTTCTTCAAGGCTAATTAGTGATAATTGTTTAAATACTCACTTAATTTGAATCTGTATATAACAGAAGCTGGAAACCTCAATTATTATTATACTTTTTGTAGATGATTTGTTTTAATAATCTATCTGGCTGCCACTAAATTAGTTTATAATTTTCGCAGCTCAGGTATAAAACTTAAATTATTACGATGGAGGATTGGTCGGCATTCCCTCTGCCACCAAATTGGGAAATGAAATATGACCAAAAAAATAATGCATAGTGAGTTCATTGTGGTTTATTTGACAGTTTTTTTATTGACCATGAATCGCGTCGGACAACCTGGGATGATCCGAGGCCATTGTATTATTCTATTGATGTAGTTTTTGTATATTACAATTTTAAGAAATCTAAATTAAACAAAAATAAAGAAAATGGTCTCATTGAATCAATACCTTTATCAACGTTTCGTGTTTGTTTTGTAATTTTAATTTCACTTAGAGAAAAACTTCCTTAAGTAGTGAAAATTCGGCTGATTTTATGGTTCGTGCTACGGATGACGACTTTTTAATGCATTCATACGAACGATTACAGGCTCAGTATTCTGAGTACACTAAAGATGAAATTATGACTCTACTGAAGAAGTACGTTGATTTTCTTTATATATATTCTATATTCTGATTGTTAATTTTAATTTCGTTTCTATTGTGGAGTTAGATGGCCTTTTCTGAAAAATTGTTAATTCTCCCTATAAATTTGTAAATCAATATATTTTTTTCTGACAACAAAGGTCATCTGATCCGACTATTGAAAAGATCAATATACAGTTAAAATGTATGGTTATCTATAGTTGGGTGAAATAGTGACTATCTGTTATTTATCAATTATGATAACGGTGGGGCTGATAGAGGTTATTAAAGAGAAGCACTTTCAGCAAATTTTTGTCAGTTTCCCGTGAAGAAAATTAAAGTTAAAATGATCAGAATAAAAGCTTATTAACATTCACGATACCAATTTCCTGTGCAGGATTTGCTGCCTTCATTTGCGCGAATATAATGATCATTGTTTCAATAAGTACTCCACTGGGGCCAACGGCAAGTCTTGTTATGAGAGAAGGAAGAACGAGTAACAAACAGTGACGGTCAAATTTCGTCATCGTATTCTGTTAAATTTCCGTTAGAGTAGCTTAAATAGAATGAAAAGGTTTAGTAGAGTAATTAGTGCAAATAATCAGACAATTTTAAGCAGTAAATATGTCGATGACTATTGGCGATGTTTTCAGTCTCTAGCGAGGCGCTAAAGGCGAAATCACACCAAAAAGAAAGCACTTCAATACTTTTCAAGAGGCTAGGGATAGAAATCAACAATATCACGCGTGCATAGGAACATTTTGCGCTTTAAGTCAGTGTTCTCGCCTAAGAATTTGTTAAAGCAGTGCAGGTTTACCGCCTGCCTCAACTAATGCTTCGATAAGTTTTGTCTCCGCGGGTAGTGCGTTGAATACACTTTTGACTTTGGAAAAGAGACAACGCTGTTGCAAATGTTTGGGTATGGTTGGGTTGAATTGGAGTTGCGATTGCGCGTTACGTAGGGATAACTAGGATGAGCGAAATTCTACAGCGAAAGGCTAGTTCAGACACGAATGAAGGAGATAACTTGTAAGTAGGAAATTTTCAAGGAGCAGGCGCTCACGATGTTTCTGACCATGAGGAAAGACATGATAATATTCGAGTCTCAGTGGTGCAGCGTCGAAAAAATTGTATAAAGTCCATAAATGACCAAATTTATTATGAGCGCGAAATGAATAGGTCACGCTTCCACTAGATGATATCTCTGAGGAATTTTCTAATGAAGTGCGAATTAACAGCCTTATGCTCATCGTGTGATAGTGTTCTTATCCATGCTGGTTGTTTGATGAAAAGGCTTGTTGCCTTGGAATTGAGGACTTATAATTCCGCGTGAAACACGAGGGACGATAGTGGAAGAAATTTGATAGCTGAAGACACTTAGAAACCTTGTATATAATGCGGTTTTGGGATTTGCAAGTAGGTGATCTCGATAGTTTTCACCAAAAGGAATACCACCTTTCACAAAGCTAGAGGCAATCTGATCTAGAGCAAGAGTAAGTCAACGTGAGAAGGCGATTATCTCTACTTCTAGAGAGAGTTTGCTATTCATTGAATGATTGATAGAGTTTGACCCAAGATTATTTACGCGAGTTATATCCGGATTGAGTTTGAGGCAAATCTGGGCTAGTTGAGCGTCCGGTAAAGATAGCAGCTCAGCGATTGAAGATGCGAAGGAGCCGGAGGTGGCTGGGCTACTGAAAAATACTACCATGTTATCGGCATATTTAAATAGCTGAATTGACTAACCTCAACCTGCATCTGTGAAAGTGCTAGGTTATAACTATATGGGCGAGTACTGATCTCTTCGGAACACCAGAACGAGCCGTGGCTGATCTTTTATGTCCAATACTAATTCTTATACATATTGATCGGTTTTCAAGATAAAATTGTTAAGTTTTAAGACACGTTCGTCATTGTCATTGCTTAAGTAGATTGATTAAATCGCCTTGAGGGAGACCGTCATTGCAGTTAGGATATTAGGTGGGAACTGCGACTTCTGTGCATCATTGGGCTCGGGCGTAAGTGATACCTCTGAAATCTTTGTTTCATGACAGGTTCGGTCGCGATGTCAAGGCATGGCAGAAGCTGGCTGACTAGAGCCAGCGGGCCCACAATCAGGGTTGGTTGAGAAAGGTTGTTCAAAGTATGATACATTTAAAAAGCAGAGGCACACTGTGGAGCATCCGCAAGAATAACAAATTTATTAGAACGTCTTCTCTTAGAATTGCTGCAGCTGGAAAAATTAACCTTGGTAGAAGAAGGGGTGTGGTTCAAAGGCTGAATAATTGAAGCTTTATCAGTTACCTTATGGTACAACGTGTTATCACGACTCAGTTTTACCTTCTCTGCTCAGTTTTTTTGGGCGTTGTCCGGACAAAGGCACTAATGAAGCCAGCTTGCTTCAGTAATTTTATTTGTTAAACTTGTAAGGATGGACCAGCTGAAGAAGGCTACCGATAAAGGCAGCCGAAGTATTTTGTTAAAAAAAGAAAACTACTGGAACAATACAAGCTGCGTTACTCAAAACGCAGATCAGGTAATATCACAGTAAATAATACATGTGGAGGCGTACGCTTTCTAGATTAATCGTTCGTTTTCTTTGATATTTCATTATGCATCTCTGTCTCGCTTTACATTCGTAAATTTGGTCGTGCCGTAGTCTATCTCTACGAACTAACTTTTTCAGCGCTATTTCACGTGGAATATACGTCTATTCATTTTAGAGAATCAATTGATTCAGACATGCACGATCTTCTGATTCGTCAACTTCTAGAGATAATATTCGTGGTATTTCGTTATGATACGTTCATCTATAGAAATGAATAAAAATGTGCTTCCCACACCCATTTGTTACTATCCCATTCCTGTTAATGTAACCTACAAGAGCAAATAGGTAGTTCTAATGTGTTGTTCTGTTGTCTATCTGTTTCTGTCCCTACCTATTTCATATCACCAATGCACATATATGTACATGCATAATACGAATGAAATATTTATTTCTATTTTTGTCCATGTTATTATATGTTTACAACTATTGATCTCATTTGTGTGGGCCTTAACCTTTATACTCACTTGTTAAATATTAATTTAATCATAATTATTATAGATGGGCATCCTAAGCCGTGGAGCTACCGAATAACTTTGGTGTAGTTCCATTGTACTCTCGTACCAGCTCTTGAAATTTCACCAAAATCCGATTACTTCCCATTATTTTGATAGCGTAAATAAGCTTCTTCTCGAACTAGTTTCTAAGAAATCCGTCTGTCGTCCATCTATTTATTGGTTTGTTAAATCGTTCATGTTAGGATTGTCTCGTATGAAAGTATTAGTCTTCCTTAATTGCCTAGAATATCTCTCAAGCTTCTTATCCCACAGGAATTTTACATACTTACTAAGGGCTGATTTCGCTAGTACAGCATTGGTTGGGTTGCATAATGCGTTTACATTGGTTATTTCTACTATATACAAGCAATTTAGTGGCTCTATTTCCGCTGAGGTTCTTTCTCAAACCATGTTCTTTGTTGATTTTACAAACGCTATTTCTTAAGCGACCAAATACTTAATTCATCTTGACAATATTTTAAATTATCGTATTCTGCAAGAATAAAACCATTCGTGTGTTAGATTCGTGCATGAACCGGGATTAGATTCTGGCGACGGGGGTATTTTGAGCCACCTTGCTAAATATCTAAAATTTCTTATGTAAATGGGCTAATATATTGAATCTAATTTGTATTCTATTGGTTGATATTATGCAGAAAGTCCAGTATCTGATTAAGCAGTTTTTTGGAAATTTGTACTGATAAGATAGATTGTACATAAAAATCGTAGTTTTTTTGTATGACGGATGCCGCTCTGAGCCTTCAAAATTGGCTATCCTGTCAAAGGCATGAAGTTGCATAGGCAATTCATACTCAAACTGTTTTAGTTATGACATTCTGCCAGATGCCAAACAGGTTTGTTCTTATGTGGAAGCTATCGTTAAGATCAACTGAGAGCTTTCTATCATGCTGTTCTTCTCTAAGAAAACTTGACATCTGAGCTGTCCTGTTTGGTCCATAACGCATTTCTAAATCCGCTATAGGCGGACCAAATGCTCTATATGGATATCATCTTTTATGTTGTAAAATACAATTGTTATTATCTAAAGATGCAAACGTAATCAGCGCATCGTCTTTCATTATACTCGTTTTCCGCAAAAGGTTCAAAGCAATTAATTAAGGCGCTTTCTCTGTGAGGAACCGCGTAGTCTGCATAATTTTTCATTGATCTTTTGTGTCTGCGCATTTTCTGCGACTGATTTCCCTGGAATAATAAGCCGGCTTTGTGGGCGTCTTCTTTGCTGATCTCCAAATTATACAAGCTATAGGAAACTTTGAACACGCCACGTGCAATGATTTGCTTAATCGTTTGTTCCCATGCACACTTTAAAGCCACAATCAGTCCACGCTTTGTGGAGATCGATGTCTAGCAAAACCGCATTAGCGACATCGTTTAAATGTCTGGGGATAGGAAGCAAGAGTTGATTTTACGTGTTCTTTATGCGAATATGGGACATCTAAGCTATGATTGACAAATGAAGCTTCAATGCCGAAAAACTATGAAGAAATTTCATCATTATGTGTAGGTTGTCACAGCCATGAGCTGTGCTGTCATTTAAAAAATGTTTGATTTATTATTAATTTTTGTATTTTGCTAATATTTCCTCTCCGTAAACTATGTGATTTTGATTGTCGCTTCACTCCATTGCAAGTTTAGGCTCGGATATGAATTTGGCTTCTAATAAAATAATCACGTATTGACTGACGATAATACGTTATCACACTCTGTACATCCTTTTGATAATAAGTTAGTAATTAGAGCGTGCACATTCAAATAAAGGCGATTAATGGTCATGGATAATTATGTATGCGTTATGGGTTTTAACCGCATGTTTAGCTGGATCGTTCCCCAAATATGAAATGTAGCATTTTGCTTCACACCAGCGTTTCGAATTATTGTAAAACCATCTAATGCCAAGGAACTGGCATATTAGTACGTATCTTCACCACCTAACCTACACCCGGATGGAAATATTGCGCAAAACCTGCGGTAATCTGTGTTTAATGTCGAATTACTATTATATATGTTCAAATTTCGCCAACTGAACTATATATCTATTTTTTAATAGGATGAGACAACACATTTAACAGCAAAGTGGATAATGACCGGTTTGTTTCTAGGTTACTCAAAAACACTACAATTTTTCATGCAAATGCATCCTTGGTTTTCATCTAATTAAGTATTTGGCAACCGGTCAGATTATATGTTTTCTATTTCTGCTTTGTGGTCTATTCTGGGTTGATTTGTAAGTGCATGCGCGTGTTGGGGCCATTCGCATAATATTTTTAGGGTTCGTGCCTGCTGTTTTACATAAAGAGCGGATTTCAGTGTTAATTGCACATATATTGTACGTCTTCTGTCACTGTTAACGATGGTAGTGATGCTGTTTGAGCAGCTATTCTTTTTTTAGGTTGTTAAAAATCAGCGAAGACGTTTGTTGAGGCTGGTCTTATGCGTGTTTCCGCTTGCCTGGATGATATTAAATTGTTATTGCATTGCGTGATTCGTTGCCAGTCGATTAAAATATGTTAAAGAGCTTCGTGTTTGTATGAAAGCATTTATGGACTTTGCTTTGTATAGCACTGAGAAATTCATCAAATAAGTTGGATGCCCTGCTCCAAATAGTTGCTCGGAGATTGCTGATTTTCCTGATAATGCTAAGCCTTTCTTGACCAATTTCTGCAGTAAATGTTGCTTGATTTCTTTAGCCAATTGATTTTTGTTAACGTACAATGTGTACACTATTTCACACATTCAGACTATCCAGAACACCCATTACACCTGCCTTAACATCCATTCTATCGGATTGAAAAAAGCTGAACAAAAGTCAGCTGCGCAAACAGCCTAACTACTATAGTTTACAGTTACACAAATAAATATTACAGTTTGAGAAATTGACACCGAAACCTGCACACAGCGTTGTTACCAAAAGGACAGTATGGAAACTCAGAAAAGGCGAAATGAAAGAAAGCACACGGTGGAAAAACATTCGTGCACGTAAGAGCCAACAAGACGAACACATGGTTAATAGAGAAATAACCAGATCTCAAACTACATTCAGTAATACAGTGAGAATGACTACTACACACACAGACACATACGCATATTTACTCACAAATCAACTGACAATACACGTCAAAATCAGACTAGTTGTCATTCATTTAATCAAATGAAAACCCAGGTTTTATATAAATGAAAGATTTTACATTGTTTTTGAGTGTTCTCGTAATAAATCGTCCATTATCCACTTTAAACAATCATTGATTGCACAGGTGATGGTAAAAAATTCTTTAAATCAAACTTGCGAGCTTGAAGTAAACACCAATCCCGTTGTATGTTGCCATTCGTCGAACAACGTAGAAAAACTACCGCCAGTCAAACTTACTAACGCGTTTCGACCTTCCATGATGATCATCAGTAGAACTGAAAACTGACTGAGAATCTAACCGCATCATATATGTATAGAAAAAGAATTTAGTAGTCTCGTATTCATCGTACTTGACTGGAAATATCGGCTGCACAATTTCTGTGTAGTCATGAACATTACCTTTCTGCAGCTTCTGTCACACATAGATAAGTTTTACAAGCAAGTACTGATTTCGCATGTGGTGATAACAGTTCCTTAAATCAAGTTTACAAGCATGGGATGAACATCAACGCTATTGTATGTAGCTGTTTGTTGCATTTAAACAATGACGATATCTGAAGCTTTTTCTATTGTCAAGCATGTTTGACCCACTTTAAGCCTTGTATGGCTTTAAATAGTTGCTAACTTTGTAAAAGATTTGCTGTAGTTACTTTTATAACTTTTTAAAATTGATGTGATTATCTATGAATTTCCATGTGCACTAAATGCTTAGTGTTTACGCCGAGCGTTATTTTGGTTTTTATCTGTTCCGTTGCGGCCTGAGAAAGAAACGGCTACAATTTCCATCACATTGAAAGAATTACCCATACCCTGTCATAGCTAATTAGGTTTTATCAATAATTTTTCGCTTTATCAATCACTTTATTTTGTAAAAACACACATAACACGAAACACTTCGAGCAATTTATGAAAATCAGTGATTAATGTCGAAGCCTTTTACACACTATTCTTTTTCAAACTGAAAGTAAGACAGATGACCGTTAATGTATCTATGCTTGTATAGGTGGCTTTCGACTAAGCAGAATCCGGTTTAACCAAAACTGATTCTACATGTTAATTCCCTCTTTAGCACCCATATATCATATTTATATGGAGTTTTATCCAACTGAGTTAATATCAGAAGTCGATGGAATCTCACCGCGCGAGCAATCAATATTGCCTTTTATTCTTTGATGCAATCGTACATGATTCTTTATTTTTGTCTTTTCAGACATGAAGGAAGTTATCCAAAAGTCGCTGAAATTTTAAAATCAAGACAAGATAATGCAACAGAAAACCTCCTGGAAAACGTGAAGTTTCTATCATGCGCCTATAATTTGCCAAGAGAAAAAATAACAGAGGTTTTAATCCAGTAAGTTAATTTACTAATGTTTATTATATCTTTTAATTCTGTCCATTGCCTTGACAAATTAGACAAATAGCTACAAGCGGTGTTAGTAGAGCATATAAATCATATAACCTTTGTTTTAATGCCTGTGTGTGCCTAACTAAAATTTATTTATGCTTATTCTGCGCAATCGACATTTTCTTTGCAGAATAATGCCATATTTACCTGTTATATTGCTGTGTTTGCTATCACTAAATAAAATGAGTTGATACTATTTAAAGCCTAAGCACATTATTTGTAGTGTATGCATGACTTCATGTCACAGTGCAAACGCTTATATTTAAATGTGACTCTAATTTTGCACACATTTGAATGATTTCAGCATAAATTTCTTCCACATCACTTAACTAAAGCTTAAACGATTCGGACGCATAATGCTGGCTCCCTGTGATGAGAAGATGAGATGCACGAACGTATTCGTCATTTTACTGTAACATATCCTGGTTGTTAAACAGACATGCCTTGCATATATGCATTTATATTAATTCTCTGTTCTCAACCATATGTAATTCAACCTAGTTAGCTGTGATTTTTTATGTTTCGGAACACAAAAACCAAATGGAGCGCCTTTGGCACTCGTAGTGGAGACTTACTGCTTAGTAAAACGCAACCATTTTATCCTTCTTGCATTAAGGAAACAGTCATTGAACCTTATCATATTATTGTACGATGGAAAACTTTATCGAGTCTGTCAAAATATTAAATTTTATTTTTAAATTTTTATCAGGCGAATACTTTACTTTTAATATTGTCCAGATTATATACCAGGTTATAGCCTGCATAGAAGATTGAATGTTTACAGCTGCTTGTCATGGGCCCAGTTCTTTAAACCATCTATTTTACTGGGTTACATATCTTCTGTATCATAATTTCGCCTCCATAAGATAATATTCTAGAAGAAACTAATTTCACTAAGAGTGTTTATTTCATTGGCATCCTGTTTAGTAGACAATAATTAACTATTAGGCCAGGTTAAGAAGTATCTGTAATCGTTCAATAAGGGTATCAGTCATATTTGTAATATATTTTGCTATTTCTAGGTCATAAACTACACTTCTATTAATCTGTTTTCTGTTCCAAACTAAATATTCAGATTACGCACATACTGACGCGATTCGACCTTGCACGATTATCACCCGAGCAAGACGACACACTGATTAATGAAGATCAAAGGGCAATGCATACATTAGTTAGCGGAAGTAATATATTCGGCTCTCATCCCTAGTAGTCTCTCATACATTTTACTTGACTGGAAATATTGGCTGCAAAATTTGTACGCAGTCAAAATATAGCATGGAGCAGTTATTCGATCTGAAAGAATGGATACTTTCTATTTTAATCGCAACCACTAATTTATTATATGTCTTAATTATTACACAAGTTACAATGCTTTGTTTGCGGAGAACTAGTATATTTGCAAGTATGTATTAGACCTTGCGTACATATTAACAATCAAGATGAAATAGAACCTACAGGATATGCCACAATCAGCATGAAAAAAGGCTAAAATCTCACGAATACATACGTTTTGTGTTTACAGGGAACTCCTAAATAAGACCGGGCACTACGTCCTAAACCCATGGCATTTTTGGTTCAGCGATTTTGGACATTTGGATGGTAAAATCATCGTCTACCTGGCTTTATCTTAATTATGTTCTTTTTCACAACCACACTTACTTTCTTTCTCATGCAGTCTTTGTTTATATAGTACCTATTATTACCTCAGAAAACATACATTACGTTGAGGGTATTAATGTTGATGTGGATTATTCTAAATTTCACTAACTGTTTGATAGTGATACTATTTTAAACAGTGTTCTAATGGACAGTTAAAGCGAGTCCATTTTTTCGCAGGTTATTATGTTATTTAAATTAAATTATTACGAGTATAGCAAATTTTGGAAAGTCGTGATTAAATCATGCGTTGTAAAAACGCATTCCGTACATTTTGTGAGAAATCATCATGCTGCAGCAAACGCATTATCCTACATGAAAATATAAACACGTCCACAATTAACACGTGCATTCCCCATCATCCAATTTACCACTATTTTTCCTGACCCTTGTTTTATACAACGTGTTGGTAGCATCCACTAACTTCAATTTTACTTCGTATATTTCAAATTTCAGTTTCGACAGCCTTTTTCAACGGTAAGCACACCCCACAAATATTTTGACAATAATTAAATCACGTGGTAAAGTTATTTTAAAGTGTTTCATTTCTGCTTACTGGTAGATCTCTTGAGCATAGATGTCGTTTTACTGGATAAGTGTGCGCTATGTATGAGTGTGTGTGTGTGTGCATTGTATGAACTCATCGAAATGAAATTGCAGTGATCTAAGAGCGCCTACTGACGAATCATTATAGAAGCGTATGCCGTGCCTGTGGGTATGTATTTTTGGATTCAGAAGTATTCAGCTTCTGCATTTGTACACTCATCCAAATGAAAGTACGCCGATCTACCAAAATATGAAGGCCTGCCGCGCAACATGTTTCTTTTAAAATGTTTTGCCCGTACATCCATTCATTAAATTTATTCAGAGTTGCATATTTTTTATCGTTATTTGCATCATCCTTGGTATCATTTTTCGTAAAGATATTCGCGGTTTTTACGTTAAACTTGTCGCTTTTTTGCTGGATATATTCTCATATGATATTGAAATTGCTCCATTCGCATTCCTTAAGATCCATTTACCAATACAAACAGTTATTATCTATCGGTTGTTCAGAACGATTGCTTCGAATATGTTTTTAGAATTGAGTTGGACACCGAATTCATATTATTTATTAGTCACACAATAGTAGAACTACCGGCAGCTTCACCTGCTGATAGTTTGCCAGTATCGTTGATAATTCTAAGTACATGACGGAAAACTGACTAACATGCATCAAAGTTTATATTACACAACAAACGAAATGCGGCTCTTACTCCTAGTTTCTCACTGACATGATGCTTAATTGCAGTGTTGGCTCCTCGATTTCGATGCATCTACGAACACAATTTGTTCACAGGTTTTGTGATATGCATATAAATTGTACCATTTTTCGTCATTGATTGAATGTGTTTTAAAACCAGCTAGTCATATAAAGTGTGAGGATTGTTCTAAACAATAAACCTGCTTAATCAAGTCGCACAGAATATCATAACTACACATGTTTTAAAAGTTGTTGCTCTTAATTTAGGTGTGCGATCATCATATTTAACGTATCCACGAGATTCTTTCGTAAGTGATCCGATAGATCCTCGTGGCATGGTGCTGATTCGTCCCATCACTCCATGTGGGAGCCTTCGGGTGGATTGGACGAATCAGCAACCAACCACCACGAAGCCGACCTCAGTGCACACGGGGAAATGAGGATCAATCGGGTGATTGCGGGACTGAGAATTATAATCGATCACCCATGAAAGAAATTTGTGAGTACGTTCAAGCATAACTGCAGATGGTTGCGTGTGCTGTCGTGTTTCAACCTTCCTCGATCATGAGCAGAGCTCGACGGCAGACTGACTGTTGTCGATGAAACCGTTCTAGTTGACAGATAAGCAGTTCGTTCGCGTTATCATTTATTCCATTTCTAATATACAAACTATATTAATTTTATCGTATCAAACATTTAGTTCTGCTTGCAACATTGCTGCCAGTTCACGGAGCTATGGGTGGACCCTATAAAAAGCAAAAATTTCCATATTGTTGTTTTACATAACCGTGGTAGGACTACAGCAACAGTCGTTTAATTGCATTTATATTTATACAAAATTCTGCAGGACAACCAACATATTGATAAATTTTAGACGTTATTTAAATTACATTCAACGCTAATAATGCTTAAATGTGATAACCACGCTATGGCTACAACAACTTAAGCATGACATTAAAGTACAATTTAGCTTATATATATATATATATATATATATATATATATATATATATATATATATATATATATATATATATATATATAAATATATTATTTTATTAAAAACCTTACAAGGGAACCCACGTTCTGTAAAGGCTTGTGACGCACTAAATGGAAATAGGAAGAAATTAATTAGAAAATATTTAAAAATTAGTAAAGGAAAGTAAAAATACTATAATTGTACCAAACCTGTTACGGGATTAATTAAAACTGTTCCAGGCCTGCTCTCTCAAGTGCCAATAAATAATCCTTCATTAAATATTTGGTCTTAAGGTTTTTCTACAGCACTTACGTTCTTGATATCACTTCTGCATTTTATTTCAATTGATTCTCTACTTAATCTGGATAATCTAACGCGATTTTACATCGAAATTGCTTTTAAGCCCTTCTAGACTACCTGATGGCTTGTCTTCTGTAAGAACCTGGCTAGATCTGATCTATGCATATACCAAGATTTGCATGCCCTTTCTGTTATTCTCTTCTCATCATTATTGGGCTCGTAATTTTCCTTGTATATTTAAGGTTACAATCTCTAAGAGGTATTTACTATACTCCTAATATATTCATGGGTTCTATTTTCTCCTTATGGTTTTGTAGTTTATTGCCTAATGTAATTTTTTTTAAACATCGTTAATTTGTATTTCGCTGCTAAAATCCTTACTTTTCTACTCAATTTTGAATTTGTTAATATCATAATTCTATACTTTTATAACGTTGTATCATCCTTCACCTGATCCGCTTTCCGTTAAAATTATCATAGTATTCATTCTCTATTCAATTACTTATATCAGATATCGATTTATCATGAGCATTTCTTTCTATATCTTCATTTCACCACCTCGGTATTTCCAGTGGATTAATTTAAAACTTCTTAACATACGGGGTTTTAGAATGCCTGTTTTCTTTCCATATAGGTCGTTAGTGTCGAATTTTATGAAGATGCACGAGTAAGTGCCTGTTGTTTGAGCATCATTTGCTAATATCCGACAATTTTGTCTCAATTAAGCATTCAATATTGACAACTCATCCTTGATTTTTCTTTTCGATGTATATTTTATTTCTTTTAGTTTATAGGATAGTTGGATAGAGGATATAAATACATATATAAAATTTATAGCCTTTTTCTTAATATCAATTTACTTCGGTTTATGACTTCCGGAAATTCCGTCAGGAAACGTTTAACTCATGCCAATTCTACTTACACCGGAATTTTTGTATAAATTAATACATCTTGGTCAGTCTACTAATCTCTACTAAATTGTATCTATTAGTAATATTTCTAAATTTATGTCTTCTTTAGTGTATAATCAACTATATTTTAGTATTTGGGATTATACACTAAAGAACACAGCACTTTATAGATCTTTTACTGAGTGATAGACTGGCAAATCTAGATTATATATATACTAATATATAGGTAAAAGCAGAATTGGAATGCGTGAAACATGCCCTAATATAAGTTTCCGGATTCAATTAAAGGAAACTAAAATCTTCTAACTGTCTGATCGGTTAGCATGCGTAAGTTGACTGACCAGGCGGTTAATAACCAGGGTAAATTTACATATCGAATGTTGAATTCATCTTCAATTTTGCAACACACCATTGAAACCTCGCGCGTATGTTCTCCAGATGGGTCTTTTAAGGTAATTACTAAATGCGATAACAGAAATGAATTACAAAACATAGGAAGATATGTTGTTAAACAAACTGTAATCTAATTTATGCAAGCAAAAACAGAATATTTGGGCATTGAGCATAAATTGGAGGTGATGAACAAACATGATTCGTCATTCCCCTATTTCGCAACGTATTCTTGCTTTTATTTTCGTTATATATATATATATATATATATATATATATATATATATATATATATATTCATTTAAATACATATGGTTATGCATAGCTCTAGAAGCTCCCATTGTATTTTTGGTTGATTTATAATGAATTTGTTCTGTCATTTACACGGACGAGTTTATTATACAGCTTTTTGAGCATTTTCATTGCAAATATGTAATCATACAATTTGGCTTATATATATATATATATATATATATATATATATATATATATATATATATATATATATATGTGTGTGTGTGTGTGTGTATGTCGTGTTAGTAAATGGTTTTTGGTGGCTTTATATTTAGTCGTTTCCAAATCTTAGGGGATTATCATATTTCTGACTGGGACTGTTTTATATATTTTAAAAGAGGTAAGTTTGAATGAGATTACCGCAATTCCCTTTACGTTAATTGAAGCTGTGCTGTGTGTTATCATGAGCTCGACGAGCATTTAACTAATCTATGGTACCAAGTGTAACTCAATTATCAATGAACAGAATACATCATGTTCCAAGATGTGATGAATACAGTGGGATTTTCAGAACTAAAATACCAAGTTTGCACATTTTAAACCTGATCGACATTCATTGTAATTACAAATATTACTGTTCTCTGATTAATTGCAACATCACAGATATTGAAGTAAAAACGTATGGCGTTTAAAATGCAAAATCATAAATATGCTTCTAAAAATCAGAAAACTAGTCATCATGGCCCAGGTCGGCTACATAATATCTGTGCAGTCAGAAACATGAAAGTTTTGCATCTTTCGCAACATGGATATAAACTATACAATTGAAAAACCATTGATTTCTTGGGTGTGGTGAATTTGCGAGTTTCATGTTAACACCAATCCTATTGTATTTAACTAGTCGCATAAACACGGGTTGGTGACAATCTGTTGTCCAACTGATTGAATGCAATGGGATTGGTGTTCATATCAAGCCTGCATATTTGATTAAAATTGTCACACCACCGCATAATCAATGATTGTTTACTTATTCAGTTATATATATATATATATATATATATATATATGATGGATACCATCAAAAGCTTTTAGACGAGAGTTAGACCTTCACGCTTTCATCAAATGGACGGAAGTCGGTTTTCAGCTAAGCAACGAATTTCATTGGTAGAAATGTGGAACGTTTTTCCAAATCTCAAATCAAATCAGTCACTTATAATACAACCTCAATAAATTTCATCTATTTGTAAACTAATGTATACTGAACGTCTAATTTGAAGTCTTATGTGGCTGAGCGTAGTCCTAGTCTCACATTATTTGTTGTTCCATCATGAATAAAAATTAGCATCTCCGATATTAATTATTTAAATTATTTTACGCGCTTTTGTACACACCATTTTCTGTGAATCGTACTGATGCATCACAGCTTGTGAGCCCGTAAGTCGTTCTCAGTTTTTCGCCTATATTCATTTTATTTAATCGACTCATCTAATTAGCTTTTCTCCACCGTCTTTGCTGTTACATCGGTGTATTTAGGTCATTCGGTCTCTTATTAACCATTGACTCCATATGCTATTAATTGATTTGGTCTGATCAAACAATTACGGTCAATGAATAAATTGCTATACCTTAAAATAAAAAAAAATTACATTGCACTTATGAAACAACTGAGTTGCCTTAATTTATAGATTTATAATGATGTACATGCATGGCTAAATGCTATTAACCATTTTAAACTTTATGAAAAAATAAATATGGAGGTTGATGTATTTAAAACTTTAATAATAGAAATTTCTGGCCTGTCGACCTTCGAGCCTCAGCTAGTTGTTTCGACAACCGTATTAATTGAGTAGTGACTTGATTTGATCACGCGTGATAGACGTGAGATGGTATTCATTAACTTAGGTTGACAGATACCTTTATAAAAATAAAATTCTTAGTTTAGATAATGCATCGCCACTTAGATTTGGCGATCTAGTTTTCTACTGCCTTACATTATTATGAATACATTTCTTTTTTATTCGATAGTGAACCATTTTTTTCATATTTTTACGTATTAATTTATTTTCCTTAATAATTTGGAAATATTGCAAATCTTGTATATTCTGTTTAGGAAATAATACACGAAGTTTGGTGCCGAAATATTGGTAAATATTTAAAGCTTATGATGCTGTGATTTTGAAATGCAAAACCAGGCCCATTACAATTGTGTGTGCTAGACTTTTGGAAAATAAATATCTTGACATACACATCAAAAGCGACAAGTCTTCTGCACACGGGCTCTATTTTATCCTGCAGCCGCACTAAATAATTTTCTTGGCTATTTCTTTGAGCATCTTGAGGATAAGCAACGATAGTTGGTGTGCGTATGTTGTTAAGTGATAATCATATACGAAGCAAGTAACGTCACCAGACATTCTCGTAGGAGCTAGGCCATGCTAGCCTGACAAATGATGCCAGAAATTGGCGGAATCTACTTGGAACGTTAAAATGTGATGTTATTTGAAAGAGAAGCCTTCGTAATGTTCTCATTTATGTTTGAATTTTTTGTCAGAATATAAACTTTTTGTACGTTCGGGAGGTCTGTAGATACTACAATCAGCCAACTTTCTATCCTTTCTATCTCTGACTATTATAATTTCTCCATTACGAGCACTATCATTAATTCCTCTTTAAATCTCAATCAGAAGAAAAGTTTTTTATGTAAAATCTGACAGTGAGGAAGAATGGAATGGTTATGGTAATATCGACTCAAAACTAAGTAAAAAAGTAAAATTCAACAGAAGCGCTCTTTGCCCATTGAAGCAACCTTACTAACTAAAGGAAGAAACTTGAATTATTAAACACATATTTATGTGCAAAGACTGTAATCTCATGTAAGTTTGTGAAACCATGCGTAAAATTAAGGTAAGCAGTCGGGAACGCAAAACTGCATGTATGTACGTGTTAATAGGCCTAATTTTGCACTTAATTCAGTGGAGAACGAAAATAAAATAACTTAAATAATTATATACCTATATCGATATTCAGTCTCAACAGAACGACTAGATTCATTACAACACCTTTTAAAATAAGATCATGAGGTAAAATTTTAAATAAGCAGCTGTGGCAAATTCGCTATGCTCAATTTGGAATACAACACTAACTAGTGGTAGGAAGCGACGATTGCACGAATCAGAAACTGAAATTTGCCACAGTAAAAATCAGTAATGCTTGATTACGATTAGCTTATGTGTTATTTTATAACTGTACTACTTGTTAGCCAAATTTAACGTTATTTACAACGCCATCTTTCACATCTTCATGTTTTATTTCTTTTAATGCCATTGTATCTATTAAATTAACTTAACCATCTTTTCTTACACTGTCATTCTGACCCTCCTTTTTATATAATTTCTTAACTGAATTTTGGTTAGTTTTACTCCATATTTTAATGAAGCCTATTGTTCAAATTCTAACAATTGGATTATTTAACATGGCATGTTCTATTAATGGCTTATTTTACCTACTTTACCTCCTCGCTCATCATTTCACATGGTACAAATACAACACTAATCAGCTTCTGAAAATTGAAGTTAACGATGATTTAAGTTTATCGGCTGCTCAAAAACTCGCACACACACCTAACCCTAACGGTTAGTGTGCATGCATGGAGTAAATTAACATTCAGTCACTGTTTTTTCACGTGTACGTAATTCTATTTACCTGAATGCTTATATCGTTTGAATTTTTGCGGGGTGCCAGCTTCATATTTTGCATTGCCGCGTTTTGCGTACGCGGGTTGTAGCTTTGCACTAACAGTTTCACAAAGATCCGATTGATTAACCTTTCCACGTATGCCTCTGTTTTTTCTTCGATCAGGCTGGGTGCGTATTCGTCTACTTCTTCCGAAGGCTTCAACATCTTTCATACTAATCATTGGAAATGCGGTGTTACGTAATATTTGTTTACTGACAACGTTTCGGAACTCCAATTCCCGTTCCACCATCAGGCCAATAGTCACCATTGGGAGTATTGTGCTGTGTATATATATGTGAATGATGATGGTATTCGGCTATGAGAAACGATTTATATATCAATAAAAATTTTGGACTTGCAAAAATAGCCTTGTTGGTGTAAAGAAGGATCAGGTAATTGTGCAACATCAATTGCATACAAACTGAATTCCTTTAAACGATATTCACATGATTATTTGTTTAATTGATAGTAATCATCTGGTATAAATAGGTATAATTTGTTCCTGTTCTGTAAAGCCTATGTGCTAGATAAATTTTGGCGATAATTTTTAGGTGTGATGGTTACTTTAACGATTTTTAACTGCAAAGCTGAATTTTAACCACTAGTTTTGCACGTCCGTGTTAGCTGTATACTTTATGCTGCATTCGACCAATCGCCGACTTATATTTGGAACGAGATGTGTTGCACGTAAGATATGCGGCCTCTCCTGCGACAAGCAATATTTTTTGACATTCTCCTTTATTTGTTTTAGTCATCAAAAATCCATCAAATTTCATTTAGTCGAAGATTGTAGGCCTGAAATAAACACAAATTCGGTTTTATTTTACCATTCGCACAATGTAACATCTTTGTCAGTAGTGCATACAAAGGATGCTTTGTCTGTCCCCTGTCGTTATCAGAACACGACGGCAAGCCATTTTACGGAGATCAAACCACAATGCAAGTTAAATTATTATAGTTGACAGAAGCATTTCTGATTTTACCAATGTCGACAGTTTTTCATCGTGTTTTTTGGATGATCATGAAAGGTTAAAACTCATCAGTTTGTGCGACTGACGTTGGTTTTGCTATGCTGTGCATCTGGTTAAATTAATTATACTTAGTGTTTACTTCCAGTCTGTTAAAATTGGTTAAAAATACTTTTAACAGATTTTTGAGCCTACCTAGAATTTTCCTATACCTTTAACCCATGATATGGTCACATCTTGCTGATATGCAAGAATTGTTTTTTGATTATTTTTAATGTATTTTTCTATTTAAAAAAATCATATTTTAGGTGTGACAACGACATTTATAGAGCAAAAAACCGTCTTTTTGACATCGAAGCTGCTCTTGGAAACAATACAGGTGGAGTGTATAGCTTCATTTCGTTGCATGTTCTTATATATAATACAACTTTTCTCGTTTAATATATGCTTTCATTCATATTTTTAGCTTTGTTAATGGCTTTCTTGTCTGCATTAATGTAGATATTTTTCTCTATCCTACTATCTAATCCAGCTAGTTGCTAGAGCTTGTGTCTTTGCTGGGTAAATTATCTTGTAATATCGGGATTAACGAGACAAATTTGTAGCCAATTCTTTCGGATCTTTAGATTTACCTTCTACTAAAAACTCTACTTTGTTGCGTATTTAAGAACAATTGGACCATGCTTGGCTAGACTTCAATTCAGATGAATGAGTTTTGTTGTTCACTAGGACACAGATTCAAGCGTCAAATGCCCAAACTGCATTATAGAAATTAATCAAGACGGTGGAATCCTTGAGAGTTTAGGCCAAAAGGCTGAATCATAACACAAATAATCATAGGAAGTTGTTTGTCTCTTAGCAAGGTTGCCAAATCCGTAAAGCGGTGTCAGTTTTGCTTTCCTAACACTGTCAATACACTTAGGGCTATCGTTTTAAATTCACCGGGACGATAAAAGTTTGGCCTGTGACCTGTATGTGGTGTGTATTTGAATTAACAGGAGAAGTGGCGAAGTTGAGCTCTGGCTCCTTAGAAAATATCAGTTTTGTGCAGATAGTGCTCGTGATCCTTGGTTGGCAGACCCTTCGAGAAATAAACTGAAATTAAATCAATGGGAAGGTGGCAGCCATCTAAGAGAAGGTTGACTTAATCCAGACCGTCTATCTTGACTTAAAATGGGTGTCTTGGTGTTCCCTCATTACCCACGAAAATACACAAGAAACAGCGAATAATGTATGGACCGGCACGCACGATCAAAAGGATCGCCTTATATTCTGAGTCTTGTAGGGCTATGTGAAAAAATCTACTGCGAAGTGTTAAAGGCTATTTATGCGAACCTGGGGATGGATCAAATATTGTTGTGTACCCATCAGAAATTGAATAAAGATAGTGCTAACTTTAAGCATCCAATCAAATGTCAGCTAGTGTCCGATAAGCCTCAATGTTCCGACAGTATAACGTTGCTCGCATACTAGAGTTCCAGGAATAAGTATGAGGTAGGCGACTTGTGATGCGAATTCTTTGTACTGGAACAGATTATTAGCCAAAATAAACACAGTAGATTTCCATCGGCCTTTGCTGGTTCTCGTTTGCCGATTAAATGAAGATATATTTTATCTGCTGGTTCTTCGTATGTATGGTTCTAGCCTCGCAAGCTTGTCAGTCTCTTACAAATAATGAACTACACATGTGCAGTATCCAAATTTGTAGATACTGGAGAAGTAGATGATTAGAAAACGGTTCTTTTATCTGATAAAATTTCTTTTTTCTTTTTGTGCATGAGAAGGGTGCTATGAATTTTATTAAGGCTTGCACTCCAAAAGAATCCCAAAACTGCTTTCAATACCATAATTTTTTATTCGAGCCCAGTTCAGCGGAAAAGGCGAAGCTTCTATCATCCAAATTCGAGAATGATTAAGTTATGTATGCTGTTGCGTGTGTCAAGAATTGCATTATCGCAGATCTATACACTATTTTCTGGCATATGCTAGATTTTGCACAAACAACTTTGTTCTCTGAGTCGTAAATGTGTACGTGCAAATTCTCAGTTATTCTGCTTGCGTAAATAATAATCTCTTTTGCAATTCACTAAATTTTACCTTTGCTATTGAGAAGCTTTCCAATATCCTAGTGATTTTCGGTGATTTCGACGCCAAACTAGGTTAATACTGCGGTTGAAACGTAGATGTAGGCAGACGGAGCCTATCTTAAATTAGCTTTTAAAACAGCATCAGTCTATTCAATGGTGGCCTTAGCATAAACCCGGTTGTGGAGAACTTGATTTTCCATAACTATAAGCAGAATCTTTTCATAAGTCGTAGAGATGCAACCAATGCAGATTAGGCGATGACATGTGATCGTATTCAGATAGATAATATTCTGGTAAGCAGACGTATGTTGCTTCCTGTCTAGGACATGAGAGCGTATAACTGGCGTGCTACTGGTTCCACCACAACCTGACAACATTCTTCTGGCTGCCACATTCTGCTCCGTGTGGCCGCTCGTATTCTATCCGAACGTTTTTATTCAATAGGAATACAATTATGAAATTTTTTTCTGCTTGGCTGCCTTTGGCTACAGCGGAATCCTTACCAAATAGCATTTCGAGCACTATAAAGGAAAAGCGCAAGAAGACCGCGGCTTGGCTTCCTCTGATAAAACCTGAGAAGTAGTTCTCTATGTCTAATAACACAAAAGCTCTTCAAAACGCGATTTCTTCTGCGAAAATGATACGAGCTAGCATCATGGTTTGTAAGCTTTGCTAGGAGTATTCTGCCAGCCATGTGGAGAATTATCAAATACACTGGCGTAATATTGCTAATAATTTGGAAACTGCGTCGAAGTGTAACAGCTTGTTTGAATTATACGCTCAGCTTTTACGTATTTACAGGAGCATTTCTGTCTAGGATTTAAGTACGCCAACCATTTAAAAAATCTTCATCCCCTTACTATTACAAATGGTGTGGTTAACGATAACGTGAACCGTCGAATTTGTTACGAGATAGACATCGAACTCATAATTTGGATGAAAGGGCAATGACTTTGGTCTCAAAAGGAGTTGCGAAGCCGTCAGAATCGCGGGCTTTCCGTTTGACTTTTTCAATCTTGGTGGAATGGACTTGCAGAAGGATCTGCACCCATCTCTTGGCCGAATACTAATATTGGCGATATCGGTCACTTGATCATGATGCACCGAACCCTAACTAACCAAAAGTTATTGAATTACTGAAAAACTGTGGAAAATTATCAGCAAACATGGTTCAGTGATGAGACTTCTTTATTCTTCCTATTGATCCCATCTTGCAGGAGATATAGATCTCTGTTTATGTATGTCTGTCTTTTGAGTACTGCAGTTTTTTTCTCATTAAATTGATGCTTGTTCAGTGGGACTGTGGTACAGCGTGTTCAGGTAACAAATATAGTTAATAGTTTTTTCTACCTAGGAGATTCTAGCCCTCCGAAAGAGTTGCCTCAACGGCCCTCATAAACGCCCCAGCTAAAACAGTGCATTCTTCATTTAGATGCAACAATCAGCATATATCAAATAACAGTCGTAAAGAATTAACTGACCCGTAAATTATTTTTGTGCTTACTGCGTCCTGAAGATTAGCTCACGGTCGTACAATCTTAATCGAGTGATTGCATCGGTTAAAGAATTTGTCCGGGGGTGTCAGATATATTCGATTTTCTATTATTTCTTGGCGATGTAAGAGAATACTTGCAATACATTTTTCAAAGGCCTGGCCGTATAATCAAAGATATTTATGGTATGATCCCCGTCAGGCATTAGTTTGTCTTTCTGCATATGGGATTATCAGTACCAAAACCAAAACATCAACATTTTAGTACGACTGAAGCTTTACTGCTGCATAACCAAGAAAGAAAAAGAAATAATTAAGTTCTATTTTTCAATTACCTGTAAATGGAGGAATATTTGATATTTAGTAAGTGGTGAACCTGGCCTTTTTTAAAAACTTAAGTGAATAACACAGAAACGAGATCACCTAAACCTCTACAAAACACATACAGTATACCGATGTAACTTTAAGAAAAGTAAACATCGGATATACAGCTCTTTTTCTGTTAATAATGTCGCTTCAAAATACGATCAACCCCAGAAGTTACCACTGAAAACAGACTAAACAGCTAAGAAGGTAAATATTCTACAAATCTGCTACATGATTGCTATTGAGTACGATTTTATGTCATATCACTCAAAGCTTTCAACCTGGAATTGTAGATGAGCTGGTCTTACCACATCAAGCTTGAACTTGAATTTATTTTTTTTACTACGTCAAGGGCCTGTCACCTTTGAGTCTTACGCAATCTGATGCTGCCTGAGAAAAAAGTGCACTACTGGGTAATTGGATTGCAGGTATAGGTAAAACCTGACCGAACCAGAGTGATTCTTGGAGCTTTATTTGCTTGTCTAACCAGGCCCTCCTATTGGTGGATCCAAAAATATATATTTACGATTTTCAACGTCTCTTATTTGTTGTCGGTAACCTGCATTGAATGAGCTTCTAAAACGTCATTGATCGAATGCCTGTAGGCGATGCCGAAAATTCATAGATAAGAATGGTCCACTCAGTTATATAGTTCTCATAGGATACGAAATTCTAGTTTCAGCCACGCAACATAGATCGATTTCTAATTTATCCAGCGTGCGTGCTGAAACTTCATGTTGTCTAATTTGTTTACAAATTGGCATATCATATGAATCAAAGTAATTATAGCAGCGAGGTTGTGTGATTGGTCATTTTCATAAAATATGTTCGATATTTGGCAAGGCTACATTGGGCTTATTGATTCGATCAACGTCCACCTTATTCAACTGTATATTAGGTTTTGCGTACCTAGCGACAAATTAGTTCAAATAGGTTTAGAAATATATACCAAAGTCAGAATGAACGTAAGATATAATGTAGTTTATTTGAATGATGTGATAAACGTCGTCGATCAAGAGCAGAGTGTGTGGATTGGCTGGAATAACTGATGTTCATTGGTGATGTTCAATTTTGGTGACACTTGGCCTATCCTCAACCCCATTGCTTTGGTAACCGGTATATTGAAACTATTGTATTAATAACATTTGCAGGCTCGGTACATATTATTTATAGTGAGTTGGCCTTAACGTGACATTGCCGAAGACTTTAAAGGAAGTTAACTCCACAACTGCTTGAATGCACATTCGTATTTCAGATTATACCGTCCGATTGCTCCACATCTCTTGACCAAATATTTTATGGATATAGGGCATAGTAACAGTTTCTAATAATGAGTCGCCATTAAGCACGAAACGCATGTGTACATAAGATTATACGTTCCGTTCATGCTGTTTTTGGTTTATCTTTCTGGTCCTATTTGAACAAATACCTAAACACACTTGTATATATATATATATATATATATATATATATATATATATATAAGTTCTTCGCAACGAGCATTATATATCCGTCTTATTCATTGTACCTAAAGTGTTTTTGTTTGATGAGGAAAATAATATAGTAAATGGAAATAGGCATAATTGTAGACGTAAATACCTTTCTTAACTAATTTTTGTATATGTACCCTGTAAGATTCAACAGATTCAACCTGCCTTAACCTGCGCGGCGTACATTGAAGTATGGAATCGTTTTGTTATTATGCATGCCATTAAATAAAGGCTATTGACAATAATTTATCCAATTATATCCTTGAAATCGATCTAGAGTCTTCAGTTTTTGCATAAATTTCATGCTCAACTATAATATGTTTTCTGTTGCCTTGCTACGCTTTACATACTAGGCATACATCAAATTTATGTAAGGCAATATGGTAAAATTATCATTTACACAATCTGCACATCTGAAGAGAGCAATTCGTCTCAAACAAGCAGTGGAGTACCGTTGTAGTGCTTCGTCATAGAATGCGTGACTTACACTTTTACTCACGAATAGTGAATCAGTTTGCTTCGTGCTGCATCGAAGACGATCATTGCGTCTATACCCAAACTAAATCGTAAATGAAAAGGAGCGAACTAGATAGCTAAAGCAGTGTTTTGTTTGTGAGAAGATTCCGTGGAAAATAATCAGGCACTTCAATTCACTCTCCTGCTGCGTCACTGGTATCTTGGGCCTACCATCGTTTATTTTTTTGATTAAATTATTGCGATTCTGAGTTGTAAAGATATTATCGCGAGCTATTCTTAATTACGGCGTACCGTCAAAAATAGTTCTGTTGCTTTAAGTCTTTTAGACTGACTAATTGACTTCGTTCTAATACTGAAAGTTTTTAAACTACGTTGTTCGACAAGGACGCCTTATTGCTCCCATCTTATTTAATTATGTAGTTGACATAGTTTTTACTAAGGTCGCTGTGCCGTATTGCGAAGTGTATGTCGGTGATAATAGTCGACTTTCTGATCTCGAAACGTTGTCGATTTCCCTTTTGATAGAAAAAATGAAAGACGAACTCCAAAAATCCATTAATTTTGCTTAACAGCATTCTTTTAATACGTTCTTTGCCTAAACGCCTCGGAAAAAGTCGTTTTGAACTATTTCGATCCGGAACTTTAGTCGTGCTGAACCGCGCTCTGCTAGCAATCGTCAACGAATTCGTTTACCTAAGATCCCTGGTGCCAACTGACGTACCAGCTTCTGCGTAAAGTTCTAGGCGTTTAGGCTTTTGTTTAAATCAAGTTTGCGAATTTTAATTAAACACCAATCCCATTGTATTTTACCAGTCGTCGAATAATATGGTAAAACTGGTTAAATACAATAGGATTGGTGTTTACTTCAAGCTCGCGACTTGATTTAAAGAATTGTTACCATCACCCGCACAATCATCGATTGTTTAAGCCTTTCGGCAGACTTATTTTACAAATTATAAAAACCACTGCAATTGTCCGTTTATTTCATTACGCATTTAGTTCAGTGGTTTCAAGCAATGCATTTTGTCGGTCCTCTTTTATGCTGAGGCAACATGAAGATAACCTACTATAGCTACCAGTGCCTAGACGGATTTGTGAAACGATGTATCCGCTCTGTTCACTTTAGATTCATGCTCGATTATCTTCAGGATTCATTACTCAAGAGTTTTATTCACGGGCGGAAGTGTACTATTCGGTCGATGTTAAATTTAACATCACCTTCAATCACATACATTGGACTTAGTTTTCGTCGGTTCAGGTAATGCTTCAGAAAGACCATTGCACATCCTGTTCGCCAATTTAGCGATTCTATTCCGGTGACTGTCTGGAAATATCAAAAGTGTAACTAAAACATCTATTGGTCGGATAATTTAATTCTAAATATTGATTATTTGATCATACGAAACAGTACCCTCACAAACCAAGAGAAACATGAATGAATAAAAATGTGTTATAATCCATTGTAATGCAAGGTCCAGTGAAGTTGCCGGATTAATGTTTTTCTGTTGGCATGGACTCTTCTGACACTCGCTGCACTGGAGATCTAGATCTCCGATTATGTATACTGTGTATTTTTGGAGACATTTTAACTTGTTGAAAAAATGTCGGGCTCACAGGTTTAAAATACAGAACATCTGCTTTATAGCATACATTTCATCCCCAAATTCATTCTTTCGAGGATATACGAAAATTTTATAGATTAGATTTACAAAATTCATGTTTAATATGGCTGGCAGATGTCACCTACAGTTAAATTCTGTAGGTGTTATCTGCGTTCTGTATAGAGCTCATTTATCTTGTTAGGGATCAAAGTGATCTAGCCATATATATATATATATATAGGTCTTTTTCGCTTGATCAAATTCTTCACTCTTTACTTTTTAACTAATTGCTACAGTTGGGCAGGCGTTCATGCGTTAAAAGGATTTGTTTATTTGGGTGCGTTAAAATCTGGTGAAATTAAATATGTATCTGAATATGTAAATTATCTTGAGACTGACTACTTAGCCTTACTACGTGGAGGGCACCCTTAAAAATATTGAGAAATATTGTGTTCTACCGAAAAGTAATGGGCCAACGTATATATATATATATATATATATATATATATATATATATATATATTATATAATATATTTACATATATTATTTATATATATATACATATATATTAATAAGTAGTATAAAAATGTTTCGAAATTTTTAATTCTTAATATGTGTGTCTGCTTGTTTTTATTATTTTATAGTCGCAAATTATGGTTCATCTTCATCTACTACTGTCTATGATGCTCATTCTGGACCTGCGTCAAATTTTACGGTTTCTAATGGCTATTTAACGATTTCTGGTCAAAGTAGTGATGTTGGAGGTCTTTGCACGAGTAATGCCGACCGAGCCTCTCATCAAAATGCTCAAGGTTTACTTGGTATCGGATCATCAGCTTCGCCCTCAGCCACAGACGCGAACGTTTATTCTTGCACAGGTAGTTAGTTTTTTTCTCTAATTGGAAGTCTGTTGACAAAGCATTGTATTAATGTGTGCTAGTTTTAATGAAATAATTTATTTTTCTATAAAATTTACTGTTTTCCTTTTGGTCTATTCTCGATTCAGTGCTGTTACTGTGTGAGATATGTTTAGAAGCTTAATCATGATATATTTTGACATACACGTGGTTCTTAAATCCCGAATTACCCTAACACGTCATTAAACTTATAATCTGGTGTAAATCGGAATGAAAATGTACGATTTATAATGAACTCAACAATATTAAACGTTTGTTTAGATTGTAATGAATGAATCATATAGATTATTGTAGTCAATTGATAAATGGGTTTTTTCTTTAAATGACCATTTTGTTAGACAAAAAGGTGATTATTAGGCAACCTATCTATATTGTTATATATTTTGTCGCATGATACTGAATAAGAATGCTATTGGGCATACAATTAAACAATAATTGATTGCGCGGATGATGATAACAAAGCTTTAAATTAAGTTTGCGAACTTGAAGTAAACACCAATCACATTGAATTTAACCAGTCGTCGAACAACATAACAAAACTACCGCCTGTGGTACGCATTGGCGGGTTTCGATCTTCCATGATCATCATCAGAGTACGACGGAAAACTGACTATCGAGGATTAAACCCCATTGAATTTATATGGAAATCAAAGTTATATATGCGGCTCTCACTTATAGCAGTCTCGCATACATTGAACTTGACTGAAAATGTCGGCTGTACAATTTCTATGTAGTCACGAACATTAACTCTGCAGCTTTCGCCTCATATAAATTTATAGGCCATACAATTTAACAATAATTGATTGCACGTGCGGTGGTAACAATTATTTAAATCAAGTTTGCGAGCTTGAAGTATGCACCGATCCTATTGTATCTGACCAGTCGTCTAACAACATAACAAAACTACCGCTAGCCGCAATGCAATTACGCGTTTAGACTTTCCATGATCATCATCAAAATACGACTTCAAACTGACTAGTAAGGAAAAAATCGAATTACATATACATGGAAAGCAAAATTAGATATTCGACTCTCACCTCTAGTAGTCTCGAATACATTGTGCTCGACTGGAAATGTCAGCTGCACAATTTCTATGTAGTCACGAACATTAACTGTTTGCAGCTTTCGCCACACACCTCGTTAGTCAGTTTGCCGTCGTACTCTGATGATGATCATGGCAGGTCGAAACGCGTCAGTGCGTGCCACTGGCGGTAGTTTTGTTATGTTCGACGACTGGTTAAATTCAATGGGGTTGGTGTTTACTTCAAGATCACAAACTTGATTTAAAGAATTGTTATCACCATCCGCGCAATCAATTTTTGTTTAATTGTATAACTTATATCTATATATATATATATATATATATATATATATGTATATATATATGCGTGTGTGTGTGTATGTATGTGTGTGTGTGTGGCGAAAGCTGCAAACAATTTATATTCGTGACTGCATAGAAATCGTGCAGCCGACATTTCTAGTCAAGTACAATGAATTCGAGACTTTTAGAGGTGAGAGCCGTATATTTTATTTTGCTTTCCATA
The DNA here is from genome assembly GCA_029291075.1 of Eudiplozoon nipponicum. NCBI lineage: Eukaryota > Metazoa > Platyhelminthes > Monogenea > Mazocraeidea > Diplozoidae > Eudiplozoon > Eudiplozoon nipponicum. The sequence continues at coordinate 24,959 of JAQBSW010005809.1, read as the reverse complement.
TATATGTAATGCGGTTTGGTCCTTGCTAGTCAGTTTGAATTTTTAAATTACGTTTGTCGGCACCAAAAAATCACGAATTCCATTTTGAGCTATCCCTCAAAATAGGAAAACTACCGCTCGTCTGCTGTTCTGACACATTTGAAACTTCCTTGGTGATAATCAGAGTCCAGCTGTCTTAAATTCCTTTTTGGCGCAATATTTATAATTATACTCTGCATAAACGAACTCAAGTTTTATTGCTTAAGATTGCCTAATTGACATAGAGGACCACAAAGATAAACCAAAGACAGCATGAACTGAAAGTATAATCTCGTGCACATTCATTTCGTTCTTTATGGTGTCTCATATCTATGAACCGTTATTACGCCCTTTACCCACTAGATATTGGGATGAGGAATGTGGGAAAATAGGACGATATAGTCTCCTCCAATCTCAAACATACCGTCCTATTTTCCCACATTCCTCACCCAAATATGTAGTGTGTATAGAGGGCAGTATCGGCTCTTATTTGGGTGAGGAATGTGGAAAAATTGAACGATACCATCTTCAATACGTATGTGTAAACCAGCAGTAGAGAAGCTAACTTCATGCAAAGTCTTCGACAATGTGACTTCAAAGCCAACTCACTATACATAATATATGTACCGAGTCTGTAACGGGTACCAACAATATGGCTATTTTGTCAGTACCCGATACCAAAATTATGCTAACTAACAATACATGGCACCAACACTATGTTTGCCGAGTCGGTACATGGTAAAAACACTGCTTGCCGAGTCGGTACATGGTACCAACATAATAGACTTCAATGTATGCTAAAGTTCACCAAAATTGAGAATTACAATTCTGAACATCTGTTACTCCAGAAAACCCATACACTCTGGCCTCGATCGATATCTGTTATTACATTTCGCGGTAATCATGACATCATTTAATTAAACATATAAAAGTTAGATACTGTTTTTGCCGAGAACTAATAGATATGTAATTGTGTATTGGTTTTTTTGCACCTAGTAACAAATAAGTTAAAATATGGCCAGAAGGATCAACCAAAGACAGCATGAACGGAATATATAATCTACTGCGCATTCGTTTCGTGCTTATTGGCGAATCATCACTATGAGCCGGTATTGCGCCCTTTACGCATTATATATTGGGATGAGGAATGTTGGAAAATAGGACGGTACAATCTCCCACATTCCTCACCCAAATATATAGTGGTTAAAGGGCGTAATACCGGCTCCTACTGATGAGTCGCCAGTAAGCACGAAACGACTGTTCACGAGATTAGGCTTTCCTACCATGTTGTCTTTAGCTTATACTTCTGGTCATATTTTATCTAATAAATAATTGCATATATATTAGTTCTCAGCCAAAAACAGGATCTAAAATATTTTCCTATTGCTGTCAAATTTATGAGGACAGTATTGCTACGCGGAAAATTAATCTGAATTTAATATGTTAGCAAACTTTCGTGTAAATTATTTTTAGGCAGAATCTTTCTGAACCACTTTGTGTTATTTTAACTCGTTTAATAATTTTCAATTGAATTAGCGGTTACAACGGCGGTTTCATCGAATAGCTCAAATGTTTCACCGTCCGTCGTCACATCTACAGTTAAGCATAAGCCTAAAGACAAAGTTGCGGCCGCTGCGGGCACGCTGACACCGAAGAAAACGGTTGCTTCGCGTGAAGCTGACTCGAAACAGTCAGTCAAACGTTCAACTGCGAACAGGTTATTAACAATGTTTTGTTTTTTTAAACAGTTATGCTTCGGTATGCGGAAAATCACAGTTGGTAGATCTACTTTTTCCATTTGGCAATCATCGATTGCGCAGGTGATACTTGTCGTCTATTTAGAGCACGTGCGCAAAATCGAAATACACACAATGGCTAGTCTTTTAACCATTAGGAACAACTAACAATGCACTTGTCGTTTACATTTACTGACTGTTTTCGAACTTCGATATTTATCATCAGAGGACCACGGTACAATGAGTAGCGAGGCTCAAGATTTTAATGTGTATATAACGTTTTTAAAATCAGAAATTCGGCTGTTAAATCTGATTCTCTCGCGTACAGTGTACTTGATTGAAATGTCAGCTGCACAATTTCCATGCAGTCAAGACGATAGAATTTAGCAGGTTTCATCTCATTAACGTATTTTATTTAATTGGGTAATCATTGATTGAGTGAGTTAGGACACTATCTATTTATATAAATTACGTCTGAGGACTCTAACTCATGACCAATCAAATTGGTCTAAACGCGATATGAGTACGTGGTGTACTATGTTTTTGTTTCGGTGTTGCTTATTTACTATATCTGTTATTTATATGTTTCGCAGCCACTCTTAGGGACATCTTATTCTTATATGTACAGAAAAATGTTCAGTTTAAAAGTTATTTTTTGATCGTAATCTTCGTATTATTAGATTAAGAATAGTCCCCTTTTTTCGTAAAAAAGGCCATTTTTCTAGAACAGTCATTTTTGCTTGTTTTAATTTTTCACCTTATAAAGACGGGAACTTAATTTACTTTGATTTGTCATGAGAAACGTGTGATTAACACTCACTACGAAAATCTGTTTTGATTTCAAACGAGTTACAAGTCAAAAAGTGTGAATAATTACACTTTTGGCCAATAAATAATTTATTGTGAAGCCAATAGTTGTTTTTACTTTGTTTATTAAGAATTGTAAGACTGTCCGAGTGGAGACCACATATATGTTTCGTGCTTAATAATTTAAAAAAAATGCTATATCAGTCTTGTTGGATTGACATGCGCATAGCCTCTATTCTGTTGAACTTCCTCTTTCGTACAAGTTTATTTTATTTCGATTTAGATAGTTTTCTTTCTTCTTCCATTATTTTCAGAGTCACCGTTGCTTCCTCTGTTACGTTATTAACTTAGCCAATATGCAATATTTGTTATTTTTAACAAAAATTTTTTATGCGTCTGAAAAATATCTAAAAAATATTGCGCTTTATTCGGTTATATTGCTCCTGGCTCATTCAGTTTACTTGATATGGCAGGCTTAGTTTCTTTTATGTATACATTTATTACCTATTAGAGCAATATGCCTGCCTTCATAGACAGTGCTGACTCCTAGCTGTTTTCACGTCCTTGATGGGTCCAGTGGCGAGACTTCGTCTTGTCCTGTATTCTCTGTGTGAGGCTTAAATCACAGTTTTTGCTTGAATTTATCAAATATTTGTGGTTTCAGGATAAGAGATAACCTGTGAATGTACAAAACGAATGCAGCGAATTATATGCTTTCGATGGAGTAGTCTGTTAGTTGAATGAGCTCCAATAAAATATTTTCCCGTCACACATAACAACATCAATGTTTCCAATTGAACATACAGGCGCGTTTATTCCCTAATTTTTCATAATAAAAGTTAAAATGAGATCTAACCAACGGAATAAATCGTCAGTATATGGGTTTTTAAAAGTGTAGCTGTGATTCTCAACTCTTGTGTTGTCTCACATGCATTGTACCAGCTTGTTGATTGCATGATTTATTAATAGTCACAACAATATATTTTTATATTTTTTCTTACAGTATTTATAGTTTAGTGAATTTCCTAATTAATGACTGCGTGGGGGATGACAAAACGTGATTAAATTATGCTTTCGATATGAAATACTAAACGATTCCGTGTATTTACCCGTCGCACAATGGAAGAACTATCGCCATTTATTGAATTATCAGCTCACGTGGATTGCTAATGTTTATTTTGGTTGATAAGCTGGAGTCCATCATTCATGGAATTGCATAGTCTCAGAAACAATGATTGCATCCTGATTACGCAACAGTTTCTTATTAGGAAAAAAGATATATTTGTGGAATGTACAATACAGGTACTGCTGTATGTGGCTTTGCAGGCCCCCGTAAAAATAATCATTGGCTCTCTGTAAAATCTATAGAAATACTCGAAACAAGGCGCTAAATTAAACCTGGCTCGATTCATAATAATACTCATCACAGTATAAAACGCCAATTTAAGCGCACTCTAAAATTTGATCTCGAATACTTTTGGACCAGAAAGGTTGAAGAAATGGAAGAAGCGTTCGCGTCAACTAACAGTCGACGTTTGCTCCAACTTATTCGCGCAACAGGTCCGAGAAAATTGAAATTTAGCGAAGTTATAAATGATAGTAACCGAGAAAATAAGTCGTCATGATAGGTGGGCTGAACACTTCTAAGATCAATTTTCGTGGGCACCCCCGTCAGTTCCGATTCGCGAAAGCATACTTGTATCCGCAGTTTGGAGTGTCAATCTCGAAGAACCATCAGAGTTAGAAATACAAGATGCAATCCTATCTCTTAAACGTCTCAAAGCCTCAGGCCTTAATGATTTGCTTCCGGAGTTATTTAAGGATGGAGGCGATATAAGTTCTGGAACGCAGACTAGACGTTTTCGTACTATATGGAATGTGAAGACTATACTACTTGATTGGAATTTGTCGACCATCATACTTATCTTCAAAAAAGGCAATCGTAATTCGTGTGATAACAATCGTGGTATAAGCTTGACTCCAGTCGTGTCTAGGTTATTTGCTTTGATTATCCTGTGTCGTCTTAGCGCTTTACGTTAATCAAATACTAGAGAAGTACAGGCTGATTTTCGCTCAGAACAAGGTTGTATAGATAATATTTCTATGTTAAGGCAAGTTCTTAAACAGTGTCATTTATATCACCGTCCCACAATAGTCATCTTTCTGGACTTCAGGGATGAATTTGTTTCGGTGGATCGCGATTTTTTATTCCATATTTTGTCTCAAAGTGGTGTGCCCACATAATTTGTTTATATTATACGCGCTCTTTACACAAATGCTTCTGATCGCGTTAAGGTCTACAACGAATTAACGTACAACTTTACAATCAGTAGTGGTGTTCATCAACGTTGTCCATTTCCTCCTTTTTTGTTTAATGCTATAATGAAAACACTTTTCCATCAACTTCGTTGGCTCAGTCACGTTTTTCGTTTGCCCTCAATTAGATTGCTAAGTAGAGCTCTGTTCTCTCATCCAGCACCAGATTGGCGTAAGAAACAAGATGGGCAGCTTTTGCCATAGCAGAAACAGTTGAAGTCACTTACATAAAAATTTGGGTAGTATAGAACCCACTTGTCTGCCAGGATGGGTTCTTCGTGCGCATCCTAGTTCTTGGTTTGAAACCCTCAGCGATATGACATCGAATAGAGCTCAGTGGTGATCTAGCTGCAGATGTTTAGTAGAATCATCTTCGTAACTTTTTTCTTAATAGGACAAGCTGCGAGGTTTGGTTTGTTTATGACGTGATGCAGTGAAATCCGCAAGGAAGCTGTATTGTTGATATCGCCTTGCTCGAATGCTAATTTGGCCATAATGGTGTTGTGGAGAGGTTTAGTTTGCCTCATTTCTGTGAGTTATCCTGATAAATTTAATCGTAGTAGCAAGGTATTCCTTCTCTCGTAAATCTCACTAATAATTTGTCTAAATTTACTTATATACTTTTTTTCACTCCTTATGGTTATATAGCAGTGAAACATTAGTCACTTTTAGCTTTTGTATGGCTGTGCATGATGATGATGATGATGATGACGATGATGATGATGATGATGATGATGATAATGATGATGAGGATGATGATGATGATGATGATGATGCACAATAAAATTATATTATCTGTTTAATGGAGTTATATTGGCATGGTTTGTTAATAGGTATTATGCCTCTGCTTCAAAGTAGAACAATCTGTATTAAAGCGAGAAGCAATTATACGTGAAGATGATACGCTTGATGTGCTGTAGTTTAAAATTTTTCGTGGTTATAAAATAACTTATTTTAGTAACTCGAATTCGAAGTCTGCCATACCCAGTTGGAGGAGTTCCTCACAGCCGCCTCAATTGAAAGTAAGTCCTATTTTCGTATTTGGCCTATTTACACATATAAAAAAATATCAATTTAAAACTGAAAACATTTTTTTCGATAAATATTTGCATTTTTTTATTTTGACTTAAAGTCGTATACTCTTTATACGTCCTTCTGCTTCTTGCTCATGTGAATTTATCTAATCAAATTTGCCATGTTCTTTTCCTACTGATTTCACTGTGATAGAGTATATATACATATTATTTTAGTTTATTACTACAATAGAATGGAAAACCTACCGTTTAAAAGCCTCTTTATCACGAACTATAATGCACCAGTTTTATATTACATGTTATATTCATATAAGTAGTTGTATATAATTACTAATGCAACGCTAATGAATTTGGCTAATTTTTGATCAATGGAAATTTAATTTACGTAGTATTGATAGTTGAAAGCTATTTTCCGCATTTTTGTGCGCTTAAAGAAGATTGATAGTTTTTAGGAATGTGATATTATCTTCAAAGCGTGTAATTTCTCGCTTCTGTCCGAATGCAATGCCAAAATGCAAGTAATTTTTCAGATCAATATTAGATCCAAGGTAGTTACGTTTTGTGTACTCAAAATCCAAATTTATTACGCATTTTATATTTTAACTATTAATTTAATCAAGGTTTCGATCTTGATATAAGCAGCTGACCCATTATTTATACACATTTGTCAGTATAAAAAGAGTTTTATATAGTGTAGAAAATGGAATGCATCCAGTTGACCGATTTCGTCCTTATTGGAAACTCATTACGTACTGTCCAGAATTTGTCGTGGACAGGACTCGAACGAGTGCACGTCTGCTTCAAAATCTGTTGTTATAACTACAGAGCCACCCTGCTGCACAATGATTAAAGCATTATATTTCGCAGCAATCTCTAGACAGTACGTGAAGAGTGCCGAATAAGGACGAAACTGGTATGCTGGACGATGCGTCTAGATGATCAATCAGATGAAATAGACATGTGGAGCGCAGAGTAATAAATGAAATTAAGATTTTGACAGATGCCTGTTTTATTGATGAGGCCACTGCACAGAAGCTCAAGCCAGTTGGATCATCTACATCAACAATGTACGGATTACCAAAACACACAAAAATGGTTGGCCAATGAGGCCAATTTTATCAATGGTCAATTCTCCGTTTTATGCACTAGCTAAATGGTTATTTAATTTACTTGAACCATTACGAAAACTACTAGGTAATTATTCGATTGCCGATTCATTTGAGTTGGTAAACAAAATTCAAGGTATAAATGTTAAAACAAGATTATGGTATCTTTTTATGTTAATTCTTTGTTTACAAATGTTCCAATTGGTGAAACCATTGACATTATATCTAAAGCGGTAGAACACGACACATTACCATCGCAGGTGTCAGGTCACACTCTACGCAAGCTGATCTTATTATGCACGAAAGACGTACGGTTTCGTTTTAACGGAAGCGTCTATAAACAGACCGATGGTGTAGCAATTGGGAGCCCCTTATCTCCAGTGTCGGCTGAGATTTTTCTAGGGCATCTAGAGAATACATCATTAGGGAGTGACATAAGTAAGTGTGCTCAATATATATGATACGTGTCCTTAAGAACATGTCGAAATCACGAACATCGCTTCAAAGTTTCAACAAATCAAATAAGAATTTCGGTTTCACGTCAGAGCACGAGAAAGATGATCGTCTGCCTTTCTTAGATGTACTATTAAAGAAAGAAACTAATAGCAAATTAAATAGAACAATTTGCCATGAACCAACCTGGTCTGCACATTATTTGCATTACAGCAGTTTTGTGCCGTTTCAGTATAAATTATCACCAGTTCGTGGCTGCTTTTCAAGAACTGACATGTTGGTTAGTCAAGATCCAAAAGTAAACGAATATAATACATCAATTAACGATTTAATATCTAATGGTTATCCTAGACAATTGATTGAACCAGCTATTAAAACGTGAGTTAATCAGAAACAGACGCCTTACGGACCAGATAAGAAAAGAGTCTATCTGAACATCCCATTTAAGGTGGATGCAGTTTCTCGATTGGCACAAAAGAAAGTTGAAGCGGCATTAGCACGCATATTTAATGCAGCTAAACTACGAGTTTTATTTAGGGTAGCACATTTGCCGTTACCAGAAATCAAAGCGAAACAGCCGTTAATGTCGATATCGAATACTATTTAATACTATATATGCGCAAGTTGTCGATAATCTTACGTAGGCCGATCGACCAGACTGTTAAGTGCTCGAATGTGAGGACATAGTATCTTAAACGCCTGTTTTAAATCAAATGGGGAATACACGTCTGCAATTGCACAACCCATCGTTGAAACATCACACTTATGTTTTCCAGATGTAACATTTAAAATAATTACTAAATGTAATAACAAAAGGGAGCTAGACACATACGAAGCCTTATGGATAATAAATCGCAGCCGGATTTCTGCAAGCAGAAGAAGCATGTTCAGGCATTGAGCTTAAACTGGAGGTGACGTACACACTTCCTCCATGTTTACATATTTCTATTTTGTTTTGACTTCAATTTATATATAAAGAGATGTTCATTTGTAGATACTTGAGAAGAAAATGAGAAAGAAGCGTTTCTTATATCTGATAAAATTTCATTTTTTATTTTTGCACTTGGTAAGGGTACTATGAATGAACTTATTATTTTATTCTCTAAATCCTCTACACTTTGAGCATCAGTATAGTCCAAAGCCATGTAACAAAAACTTAAGCTTCTTCACGAAACCCTCGTGGGTCAACATAGACAACAGGAAATCCATTGGGCGTGGATTTGGCTTCGTTACTAATGTGGTAGCGTCGCCTATCGCATTCTTTTTAAATTTCCTGGACATACACGTCGCGGCAAAAATAATAATGACAGTCATCGGCAAAATTAGAATTGTACCGCAGTCAGTGCTATTCAGTATTGGTGAAGTTTGAAGTGACTATTTTGAATTTTTCTTTAGGCTTACCATTGTTTTTACGGAAATTATTATGATGAAGCCAATAATTTATAATATTTTCTCACATCACCTCCATTTAACAAAGTTTAAATTAATTTATTTACCTGATTTTCGGATTGCGTACCGAAATGTGATAGATTCTTCATCAAAAATAGGAAAATTTAAGGTATAATTCGAGTGTAACATTTTTCAATAAAAAAGGGAACCATGAATAATAATTGATTGTATGCATTCTTGATTAACAAGATGTTATAATGCATAATATTTCAGTTTTAATAGTACAAAATTTGAAGATAGAATCTCGAGAAATTATGCTGCTGAAAAACAATTAATCTTGTCTTTTATTTAACCATGAGAAAGTATTATCATAATCAAAATTAAAAATAAAAGACATGCCCCGATTGAGGCTCTAACTCACGACCTCCGCATTATTATTACTGACAACTCACTAGATAAGCGTACGTCATGCCTGTGTGTATGTGTTCTCGTTTGTCTTGGATTGAGGAGTAATCAGTTAATGCACGTGTACACTCATCAGTGAAATTACAGCGATTTGGCAACATCTGATTATTCACTCGATAAGCGTGATGTTTGTGTGTATGTGCGTGAGCGTTTACTTAAGACTGAGAACTAATCTGTTACATGTAATTACAGGCACGTGTAACAGTCATTCAAGTGAAACTAAAAAATGATAACTGTCACTTCCTAAATAGCCCGCACGTCAGACTTATTTTACAAGTACTTTCCTAAATGAAGTAATTACGAGTGGCATTCCGGTGAGGAGGGGCCCAAGGATATACTATGAATAGAGTAAATAATTAAGTGAGGTAGCTAAATTAAATTTGAAACGGATAAAGCGTATCAATAGGGTAGAAAGTTAGAATTAGACGGTTCGTAAAGAAATTGAAAATTGCCTGATAAAGAAAGATACTAGTAATAGTGCAAAGAAAATTGGGCTTTTTAAAAAATGTTTGTTAAAGGCGTTACACTAACAACAGAACGTAAGATAATAGAAGAAATAAGATAACAAGTAATCAAGGATGAAATTATAAGACAATCAAATAGTAAAAGAATAAGAACACTGGATGGATATTAACTTATAGAGGTGGTGGGTGAGTAATTCAATATCTTCCTAATTTATTATCTGATTGTCTTACAATTTCATCCTTGATCCACTTGTTATCTTATTTCCTCTTTTATCTTACGTTCTGTTGTTAGTGCAGCACTTTAACAAACATTTATCTATACATTATGGAAAGGTTTACTAAAAAGCCCAATTTTCTTTGAACTATTACTAGTATCCTTCTTTTACATCAGGCAATTATCATTTCTTTTACGAACCGATTTAATTTAACTTTCTACTATTGAATCCCTTTTATCCGTTTCTAATCTAATTACTATCTGCGTAACTCATAACGAGTCTATTCGCACAGTATCTTGCCACCTCCTCACCGGAGTACCACTCGCATTACTTCATTTAGGAAAGTACGTAGTAAAAAATGAGTCATGGCGTGTACATTTAGGAAGTGACAGTTATCATTTTAGTTTCACTTGAATGACTGTTACACGTGCCTGTAATTACATGTAACAGATTAGTTCTCAGTCTTGATTAAACACTCACGCACATACACACAAACACGCTTATCGGGTGAATATATGAACGGAAAGTATAATATCATGCACATTCGTTTCGTGCATACTGGCGACTCATCAGTAGGAGCCGGTATTACCGCACTTTAACACTACGCATATTTGGTGCAAAGAATGTGGAATGATAGGACCAAATATGATGATAGTTATAGGGCGTAATACCGGCTCCACCGATGGGTCGCCAGTAAGCTACAGAAACGAATGTGCATGAGATTATACTTTCCGTTGATCGCTTTGTCTTTAGTTTATCCTTCTGAAAGTCACAACTGAACTAATTTGTTACTAGGTTCGCAACACCTAATACATACTTGCATATATATTAGCTCTTCGCAACAAACAGTATTTAACTGTAATATATTGAATTGAATGATGTCATCGCTTACACGCGAAATGACTGATAACTGATATCAATCAAGGCCAGAGTGTATGGATTTACTGGAGTAACAGGTGTTAAGAAATTGTTGTAATTCTCAATTTCGGTGAACTTTAGCATATATTGATATCCATCAGATTGGGTATCATGTACCAGACTCGGAAACCATAGTGTTAGTACCATGTACCTTTATATGTTACAATAATGTTGGTATCGGATACTACTTACACAATAGCCATAGTGTTAGTATCCTTTACAGACTCGGTATATATATTATATAGTGTGAGTTAGCGTTGAAGTCGCGTTGTCGTAGACTATTTATATGATGTTAACTTCACTAATGCAGTGGTTTACATTCGTCTAGGAGATTGTACTGCGTCCTATTATTCGACATTCTTTGACCAAATATATAGTGGTTAAAAGGGCGTAATACCGGCTCCTACTGATGAGTCCGCCAGTGAAAGCACGAAACGAATGTGCATGAGATTATACTTTCCGTTCATGCTGCCTTTAGTTTATCCTTCTGGTCACAACTAGAACTAATTTGTTACTAGGTTTGCAACACCTAATACATACTTGCATATATATTAGTTCTTCGTAACAAACAGTATTTAACTGTAATATATCGAGTGAATATTCAGCTGTTGCCAAATCGCTGTAATTTTACTGAGATAAGTGTACTCGTGCATTAACTTATTACTCCTCAATCCATAACAAACGAGAACACATACACACAGGCATGACGATACGCTTATCTAGTAGAGTTGTCGATGTAATTGTCATTAAATCACTGTAATCTCATTGCGAAGAGTGTATACATGCAGACATATACACAAACCAATTTAACATACACTTTCTAGCATTTTTTAAAAAGCGTGTATGTAGGAGATCTAACAACAAGTATAAATGAGGCAGTTTAAACTAATATTTCCACTTGACATATTGATTGTCAACTTAGTGGGTGATGTGTTTGCCATTGAAAAAGACCGCCGTCCCCGGAGGTCGAAATATCTGCGCAAATCATGATGACAGTGGATTCAAACATTTCGGTACGCAATCCGAAAATCAGGTAAATAATCTATTCCCTGTCGCGCAACATGTTTCTTTTAAAAATTCATTTATTTGTTGTTATGCAACATACTAATCATACCGAAAATAAGGTACTGTATTATGGCTTGTTATCATGTCACATTGAAGCGTAAATATTCGCGATTGGTCATTACGGAATACCCATAGTAACTTTGATTTGTACTTATTGATTTTTTTCGTTTTAACGGTCATATTAATTTATTTTTGGCCTTATGAAAGAAAATCCTTAAATATCCATAATGACGGTGCTATCGTGAAATTTGCTAGTTATAATATGCTATAATGAGAATTCATTTTTAAATAAGTTCCTATGCGCCATTTTTGTGCTAGCATGTTCGAGCTCCAGGAAAGCGACTTTCGACGCTTATTAAGTATGGGAGCATAATTCTTGCCATAATACACGTGTTTAACTCCAATTTTCCTACGCTTCTGCAAGAGTTGGCAATTGAAAAAATCTTAATATTTTAGTCATGGCTCTTGGCGTTATTGAAGTTCGTGCGGATAATTCTGATAATCGTTTATGTTATATTCTTAATCATTGACATTTGAACAAATTGTTGCGCGTTTTTTTTAACAGGCTAACAGGAGATCATTTAAAAGTTTGGCTCAAGGTCCTAATCCAGCCATTTTACTTAAATCGGTTGACTCAGTGAACGTGCAGAGCGAAACAACACAAGAGAACACGATTTTCGGCACACTGCTTCATAGCGCGTCGAATTATCGTGTGCAGCCATTGGGACCAACCTGTCTTACACAACGAAACACATTGGCTGTTGGTTCACGACCCGAAATCAGACGTGGACCGAATTCTAAGCTCAGATGCACTCGTCAATCGAATAGTTGCAATTCGCCATGTGCTAGTGGCTTGAGCTTAACGGCTTCTATAGCGAACTCAAAAGGAGTTTGTATTTTTTGATTAGTTTTTGCTTGTTTATTTTTTTTTCTACTTTAATTGTTTCGGCTTAATTTATGGCACGCATTACCGATTTGGTTTGTATTAATATAGTATTAATTTTCGCTTTGTTTTTTCTTTTCGTGTTTCGTTTTGATATATCGAAAGGCACTTTCATTGATTTTACTGATTACTTAACCTTCAAGTTTGTGGACATGCTTATGTTTGAATAATTCAGCACTGATTTAAAAAGAACAACTTTCTGTTGATCTTTATTAGATTAATTCCCCGTTCGTTTTTTTTTCGTGTACGTGCTATTCAGCGAAAAGTTGGCGCTTGCAGATATTTATATTATAGTATGCTAATCAATAGCGAATATTGGATTTGGTATTTCTGAAGGTTATTCAATTCAGAATTCTGTTTTAATTAATTTTTTCTTATGCAAGATGACGTTTTCTTGTATCATTTTTTATTTGGTTTTAAAATTACACTACAGGATCACTGATTTAGATTTAATGAAGCCTGTGATCATAGGATAAGCACCAACCCCATTGTTTTTAATCAGTTGCATAGCATAGAACACCTACCGTCATTTATACGCACCCATGCCTTTCAACATGCTATGGTCATTATCAAAACACGACAGCAAATTGACTTACGAAGATCAAATGGCAATGCGTAAATTAGGAAAGCAAAATTAGATATGTGTATGTCAACTCTAGTAGTCTCGCATACGGTGTACTGTAAATATTAAGTTTAGGAAAGTGCTTTGTTTTTGACTGAATTGTCTTTTATTCTAGATATAATATTTTGTTAATTTATGATTCAAATTCGGAAAATTATTTTCATTACTCGTAATCAAGTTTTATGAGAATGTTCATGTAAATTTAGTGACTATAAAAAAGTTCTATTAATAAGAAATAAGGCGAAGCTAAATTATCTTGGTTTTGCTTATTATGTAAATCTTTATCCTTGTGTCATGTTTGTATTTCAAATCTGGTCAACTCTATACGCCAGTTGGCTGACTACTGATTGTACATGCTGTTTTGTTTTATACGCAAGATGTTTCTCTATTCCTCGACCTCAAATTCAAATCGAATGCTGTAATGACTCGGAAAACAGCAGAAATTTAGTGACAGTCTACCACGAATCGAGCATCAGGACAATGCTATTCACATTGATTACTTTCTGTGATTTAAAATTTTTTACCAAGTTATGCAGAGCTCTGCCATTATTTTTAAAAATTTAAGTTTTATTTTTCTTTCTTGCATGCTTAATGCCTATTGTAATTTATCTAATGAAGCAAATTGGAAATATTCATCAATTTTATTAATGTGTATATTGTAGATACATTTGACTAAAAACGACAGAACTGGTCACTTAAAAATCAAGATGTTATAAGTAAGAACATTGCGAACTGGTGTGTCGTTGATCATAACTAAGTTTCATTTAAGTTCTGGCTATTGGAGTTCTAATACTAGACAGATTAAATTCGAACTTTTATTACTTCTACGCTATTCTGGCGTTAACTAGCTCTCATGGTCTATAGATTTTACACAGAATGGAGATGCGATTGAAGTTTTTAGCGATTATTTACGCATAACTTCGCTTGTCGAAATATTTATTAGTGATATATCACTAAGTTTGTTTTGAAGCAGTTTACATGTAGACGAGGTAATGGTGTCATAAATATTTAATTTTTTGTAAAATGAGGAAGATATTGACTGAGTACTAGGTCCCAGGTGCCTATTCTCCGATATGTTTTTTACAACTCGTATCTTTCTTTCTTTTCAGCGTTAAACAGCGGGTACGTATATGCATAGTAAAACACGGCTGTACCTATATTTTTTAGTTAGAATTACCTGTATTAACTTTGTATCGCCTAAAACAAATTAAATTTACTTTCACGGTGGTAGCTAAACGATACAAATCAGCAAAACTAGCAAAAGCATGCTGCTTGTAAAGCGACCAGTTCTAATCTAATATGAGCTGTTTATCGACAAAAGCATAATATATATGCTTTAGCCTGATGCTTCGTTGGTCCTAGCCAGTTCTGTCCTCGAAGTTCATGACATTATTATTTTTTAGCAAACCAGAATACATCAATTTTAAACAGCGGATGGTCCGCTGCTGCATAACTGTGAAAAAATTCAATACGACTGGCTATGGCCACACTTTAATAATTGGGATGTATGTATGCATGAAAAATATTTATTAGGCATGGTTATGACCCGTCTTTAGTGATTCGTTTCTTTACTTTTATGAATGCATGTACGTATGTAGGTATATATGTTTTTATGTGTGTATGTATTTACGTATCTTTGTTTGTATGCATACAAATATGCGCTACGACTGGCAGTGTTCACTCTTTAGTAATATATATATATATATATATATATATATATATATATATATATATATATATATATAGATGTGTGTGTGTTTGTGTATTTATGTATGTGTGTGGTTATGTATGTATAAGTGTGCATTATTTATTTGTTTATGTATGTATGATAAATAAGACTGGTTAAGGGTACGGTGTTGTTATTTTCCCTTTTTTATTACTTTGGTTATCACAGTTTTGAAGACGTTGCTATGTAATTAGAACAAGAATTACCGTTGCTAAAGGTACCAGTCGGCTGCCGAATGCAATTTTCGCCGCCGTCTTAGAACTTTTTTCAATTGTTCTATTGTAAGCTTGCTCTAGAAGTTTAATTTGTGTATTAATGCCACAATAACACCTGTTTGTCTTCAAATTTTCTAATTGGACTAATTATGATGCGTTAAGGTCCACGTTAATATTCATCAACTCAATGATACGCCACTGAAAAGCGACAGACAGTAGTATCATTAATTGAACATTGGTTTCGTGGACGGTGATTACAACTATTATAATCGAAGTTGCGATCTTGATATAAGCACCTAACCCATTTATTACTTACATATGAGTATAAACTAAGAATTGTATAGTGTACTAATGGACAAGGTGTCCATTTCGTCTCAAAAGAATTCATTTGGTGGTACAAGAACCTTGATTTTATTCATTCTCGAGATTATACTTTTCATTTTCAGAATAACACAACGACCGATCAAGTCCACCGTACGATAAATCGGTTTACGGTGTTTGTGCCCCGTGGCTCCACGTTCCTGGTCAGAATAATTACATTTGTTTGAGCTGGTTCCGTAATATACTGTATCAACCGCTATGAGCTTTTTTCGGTAAATGGACCGCGGAGTGCAGATAAATCTGCCTGGTGAAACCGTACACTCAGCGCCATAAGATCACTCTGCCATACGCATACATAAAAGCCTAAAAAATTTCCGAAAGTGTGGATAATTAATGCCTATGCGTTGAAGATTACTACTTGTGGACCATGGAATAAATATCGACTTCAAAGGTTGTCAAAGATGGTTTGTATCTTTTGGTGAATTTTGCTGCCGAGCGTAAGATTGTTTTCGTCAACATGCTCGGATGTCCCCCAACCGAGGCATTCTAATGGCTTATAGATACTCGTTTATGTGTAATGAAAATTGGTATAGATGAATCTAAAGTGATTAAATATCCATTTTTATTGCACGCAACAGACTAAAGGTTAGGATTAGGCTTGTGCATATGTGTGCTTACAACCTACCAACTTACTGCGTCGATTATATCATTCTTCCTAAGTTAAGTTATGCATTTTCTTCCCACGATAAATGACGTAATTTTGGGTGATGCTTATGCTTAGGCGAGGCAAAATAAAGCAAATCGAAATAACCACACAATTTTTAGTAATTAAATATCCTTTTACTTCTTGTTGGTAAAATATTTTTCTTAAATGTTGTTTCACCTTGCGCAGTGCTTAAGATATTCGCTTTTTTCCGAATTTTGCTTTTGCGGGACAATAGATAGCACTCGTAGGTCGGTAAAACCTTGAATGCTTTACTTTTCCAGGTGCACAGTTGGTGTTTGGCATTGATTGATGGGTTCTCACTTTTCCCTTCGCTATGAAACCGCCCATGACGTTGAAACCAGATTTTCCGAATTTTCTGGACTTCAAATTCAGTCCCATCTTCAGAGTTGATACCCTACTTACACTTTCCACAATTTTATTTTTCCTGTGAGTATGATGTCAACTCTGAAGATGGAACTGGAAATGAAGTTCCGAAAATCCGGAAAATCTGGTTCCAACGTCATTTTCATACAAGCAGCTCATAGGCGGCTTTATATTGATGTGACACCAACTGTGCACCTGGAAAATTACTGACCTACGAGTGCTATCAATTGTCCCGCAAAAGCAAAATTCAGAAAAAAGCAAAAACCTATTTCTGTAGTAGAATTAAAGCCAGCTCACTCTGTTATTTTATAGCAAAATCTCAAAAAATTACTTTTTATTCCTCGGAATTAACACAACCTCAAATAATAATCAAATACACCAATCTTAAGCAAAATAATGGTTTTAATGTTGAGCAGTGAACGAAGCATACATCTCTAGTGGCTTACAGTAGGTTCAAGGTCGAATTGAAACTGCGACAGTATTGCGCTTTTGGAAATACGTTTCTTAAGCTTCTTCTTTCAGTTAAAACTTTAGCTTATTTGTGTTATAAGTCACCACTTTGGATTTGCAACACGGAATGTTAATTATTGCACTTATTTAACGAAAAGGAGATATTGTAAAGCGCAGAGTTTCCATTAATAGCATGTGAACTATGCTCGCTAAATAATTTTAAGCTCTAAGCAGTAGATTGCCTAATGAGATTATTTCTGTAAGTCTTTTTCAAGCTGTCTTCTATCAGTGTTCCAAATGGACACATTTAAACAAAAGCACAAAAGGGCATTTAACATTAAGGAAGATTTCTGCTTACACGATATGTCACGGCGGTAATTTTAAATATAGCTCAGTAAATGACAGTAGCTCAGAAGTGAAAGATGCTCCAGATTTAGAAATATCGATAATATTTGGGACCTTTATACCGTGTTTGCCCCTGTGAGTTGGGTCATTCATGCGCATTACACCAGCGCTAACAATAATCGTTTAATCGAAAGGAGACTTAACATTTACCAATTTTTCTCTTCCACTAGCATGCGCACCAACTCTTCTAAGGATGATTTAGAAGCAATTTGACATGACGCATTATACTTATTAATATATTTATATATTGGAGATTGATTGTCAAAAGTGAGTCTCTCTAGTAAAACAAATTTGCTTAATAATACATTGTTAATTATTTATACTTGTAGCTCAGATACTGCTTCCAGCATACTCCTGATCCTTCAAAATCTTTAGTTTTACGGGGTTTCAGTTAATTACCCGACATTTACATCAGCCCTAAATAGAGTCATTGGAATGTTCTCTGCCACCAGAGCTGACTGCAATACTTTAAATAAATATAAATCAAATTTCTCAGCCAATTAGGCAACATAGTAAAACTATCGCCTGTTAATTTTTTTTACAACACAAGAAATTGGATTCTTGTTTATTTTGCGTCAGCAAACTTCATTTAAATGATTAATTGCTATCAGTAACAGCGCAATCAATGCATGCTCATGGCGACAAGTTTTCCTACCAGATTCTATAGAGTTGTGACTATATCATCGACGTGAGATGGAAGATAAGTACTATTTTTTGCATTTGAGCAGCCAACATTGGAGACATTTTATTCAAAATCAGATTCCAATCCTAGTGTCGTTTAATTTAACTTTTAAAGAGAATGCCCAGAAAATAAAGTAGACACTATAACAAAGCATCTGCGATGCAGATTGGCCACGATTTCAAGGCTAAGTTGAAGGAAATCTTACGGTTATCCGACCGATGTTGGAACACTGGTTTTTACATAGGTATGCTAAACTCTTTAATTACGGTATCAAGCTAGGATGATAATAACATGTGACAAGATGAGACCAAGACAAATACCAAAATTACAGGAGGAAATAGAACAATGGAAAAATAGGCTGTTCAGTCAACAAACGCTGCATGGAATGACTGCCTGGGATCGGTGTTTACTTCAAGCTCGCCAACTTGATTTAAAGAATAGTTACCACCACCCGCGCGATCAATGATTGTTTAATTGTGTACAAAGTCGTTAAATTATTAGTTGGATAAACAAAACATAACAACGCGGCCGTGTGAAAAGGTGAGTACAAACTTTGAATGCGGCCAACACTAAGAGCTCATGAAACATCTCAATGGCGAAGGCATCCGCACTTAGCCAAATGCAAGTCTACATTTAATGATTATCAGTGGCTATGCGATAGCGTTACGCTTTAATTATGCCATCAAAATAATTTACGATCGAGCAAAAATTTATAATGTAGTTGTGAAATTAAGGATAGAAGTGGTACGCCAATAATGGATAGACTAGAAAATCATACATAAACACGATATTGCGCAATGCCCTTAAACACGCCTTCTAGAATGCATGCCAGATGCATAAATAACCATTGTCAAATGCATCACTGAAGACAGTAATCGTGCTTTTAACTTAGCCATAAGTTTTCTAATAATGAAGGAGAGCAATTCAGATGTATTATTGATTATATTTGATATGAATATCCAAGGAAGTTGGTTAAGTGACGCAAAACTCATTTCGACGGCTGATTCAATGAGCTCAATGGTGAAAATTAACCATGAATGATTCTTGGGCAGTTACGCAGCACTTACCTGAGAATGATAAAAGTTGAGAAAACTAACTGATCGTGTTAATAATCATGCAACCAACAAGTATCGGCATGTTCGGTAGGCTTAAAATTTGAAATAGCAATTCTCTAGGTTGCTTGTATGAAGACCGAGGCTCCTTAATCTCGGACCTTCAGAAAAGTAAAATATGCAGAATGCTGTCAAAGTTCTGGAACTTCACAAAACTGTCGCTCTCGATGACGTGCTACCGATCTGGTTTGAAGATGAGAGTTTCGCTACGTCTTGTCTGTTTCATCCTATATAGAAGGAAACCGAGTCGGCCTTTATTCCACTTTTTGAATCGGACAAGCAAAATCTGTGCGATAACCTTCATGGTTTACGCTTCACATCGGTTATAGCTATACTAATCATTTAGATTATTTTATGCCAATTCAATGCATTGCGTTGAATATCGGCATATGTATCGTCGTTCCACGATAGTAATCTTTCTTGGCGTCATCAGAGATGTGACTTTGTGGATAACAATGTACTACTCGACGTTCTATTCTTAAACTTTTGAAAACATAGTACAAGTTCTTAAAACGAACGTCTCATGTCACGAGGCTTTCCAACGTACCATGGCACAGTTTACTGCTATTATGAAATATATTATTTCATATGTCTCCGATGCTAGACATGCGACTATTTACAACTATTTGACGATGAATTTACTGCCAAGGCAACTTTTGATAGCTTATCAGTTGTCAGCCCGTCTCTCGATATGAAATTTGCATCTTCAAAATTTAAGCTTATCGTTAAGGATCAACAATCACTCATCTCTGTACCTATACTAATATCCGTGGCAATATGACTGACGAAGTGAATATAAATACTAAATAATATCATTTTTCTTTAAGGTTCATTTTACACATCAACAATAAGTGCAGATTTGTTTACCGCTAGTGAGTTGAAGATCTTAGACACTTACAGATATCCGCCAACGTATGTCTGAGGAGAATAACAACTATAGGTTGACAACAATGAACGCTCATCATTGACATCTTCTCGCGTTTTATATGTGCTTACAGTAAGATAGCCAGTAGCGCAATTTTAGCTCGACAGACATCCGTTTGGTATAAAACGCAATGTGCAGTATAAGACCGATTCTACTTCCAGGATGGGTATCTTGATTAGAAACCTTGCGTGATTAGACATCGAATCTCCGCAGTGGCAATATTTTTGCAGATTGGTAGTAGAGTAGTCTTGTTCTAAATCTTCTTATCATTTCTTGAAAAAATCTACTCGTGAGGTGTGATGGTGTCGTAACACGATATGACGTAGGCCTCCACGGAACTGTATTTTTTCTGATTTTGCCTAGCCGTAACGTTCAATTAACCTTTGCGTTTATGCGTGTCTCTAAGTGGTTTTGAGATTTACTTCAATACTGTTCTTTGTGTAGGTAGGTATCTTTGTTTAGATTAGATCCCACAGTTCATTAATAATTATTTTATACACATCTACAAATTTTGAATGATTATTCAGAAGCACTGCATCCACTTGTAAATACCGATACACTGCTGCTTTGACTATGGTGGTTATGATGATGATGAATATAAGTCAGTCGCATGTAAACCAATTAACTAGATATAATAGGTAAACTATCATTTTGATTTAAGTATTGGAGTAAACGAAGTTAAGATTTTCACTAGGGTTTTAATAAATAATTGCCAGATGTGTTTGTGCTACAAGAGTGTAACTTTGCAACAGCTATTGGATTCAAAAACAAAAAAACTTTAATATCGAATATCAACATAGCACCGAAATGTTTTATGGTGCACTTGACTAAGGTCCTATTTAGGGCACTTATATTCCTGTATGTAAACACCATTTTCGGTTCGACAGTCCAGTTTATTGATGTTCATAATGCTAAATTAAAGATAGTTGTCATTTTCGTTAATTATGTGGTTTTTATAGAACAGACTTTCGCTTCAGTAATTTTTAAATGGGTTGCTTAATGCTGGCGTCAAAATGATGATTACCACGATTGGTCATCGTTGGCTGTGGCTTTGCACTATCAGTTTCGCAAAGTTCCGATTGATCTCCATTTCCAAGTACGCATCGAGTTCGTCTTCGTGGTGGCTGAGTGCCGATTCGTCCATTTCCTCCAAAGGCTTCAACATCGTTCAAACTAACCACTGGAAATGAGGTAAGACCTAATCCTTACTATAATCAAGGTTGCGAACTTGATATAAACAACTGACCCATTGAGTACTTACATTTTGTCAGTATAAACTAAGAATTGTATGGTGTAAAAAAGGCAATTCATCCAGAAGACCAGTTTCGTCCTTATTGGGAACTCATCATGTACTGGCCAGAATTTGCCGCGGACAGGGCTCGAAACTGTGGTGTACAGCAGAGTAGCTTATTCCGAAGCAGACTTGCCCAGTGTCGAGTGCTGTTCGCGACAACAGTTCCCAATAAGGACGAAACCGGCCTACTGTATGAATTTCCTTTTCCACTTTATACAAAACTTAGTTTATATTGACAAATATATGTACATAATTGGTCAGGTGTTTATATCAAGAGCACAACCTTGATTAAAGAAATTGAAATCACCGCCCGCGTACCCAACGTTGGTTGAATTATATAAATGTTTATTTCAATACAATTTCCTCATGTAGTGTGGTGTTTGTCCAATAAAACAGATTGGCTGATGGTTAGTTAGAACTTTGGCTCTAAATGGATGCCATATGAGCTCCACTTAAAAAAAAGACTAACTGAGTTCCATTAGTTTTTAAATAAATAAAAATTTTGTTTAGTGTGCGCCAGGGTGATTCAGTGTTTAGAGGACCAGATTCCGAAGCAGACGTGCCCAGGTTCGAGCCCTGTCCTAGGCAAATTATAGCCAGTACGTGATGCGTTCTCAGTTAGAACGAAAAGGGTCTACTGGATGAATTGCCTTTTCTACACTATATGTTATTTAGATTGTACTGACAAATACATGTATATAAGGGGTTATGTGTTTATATCAAGATCGAAACCTTGATAAAGTAAAATATCTTTTAGTTGAGTTAAGTAACTTACTTTAAACTTTCGTCATATTTGATCGATAGATATTATTATCTGGCACTTGAACAAAATGCAAATAGCGTAATCTTACGATGTTTTAGCAACAAAGTCGCAATGCATCAGCATTAAATGGCAATGATTTCATGGCAAAGTACGTTTAGTAAGCATGTGCGAGTTACGTTAATATATTGATTAAATAAGCCATAAATATAAAAAGCATCGCACCACACAGTAAAGATCAAAGAATTTACTTCTAGTACGAGTCCTACAAGAAACAGCCGCATTCCTTTTGTTAGTTTGATACGCCAATTGTACGTTATTTATTATATGCATAAAAAAGGTAATAGCTTCATTAATAACTCAGAGTATTTAGTTTTCTAGTACGCTCTGAGAATTGATGATAATGACCAAAGATATTTTAAACCTAAATGTTGAGTTAAACTTGTCAGTTAATAAAGCTGACTGACGATTTACAAAAAAATATGAACAGGACATATTTTATATGAAAACAAGATATATGCAAAACTAAACAGAATTATAATGCTCGACAACTAGATTATTTAAACTATTTTCTTCGAACCCGTCAATACCAAAATATTTATAGAAAGAACGGTGGATCATGTTTTACGTTATCTCATTTCGGAAAGCCAATTAATGTCTCTCATATCCTCACCTTCTGAATGACGCACTTTGATTTGTTAACGTAATTTATTAGAAATCTTCTTCATGATTATGTCATACATCATCGCTTTTGTAGATTCTACTCAAGATGTATATTTGCGTTTATATAGATGAATGTGTACATATTGAATTTGTAAGTTTATTCGCGAATTCACAATAATATTCGGAATATGATTGGAAGGAAGCCATAATTTCGTAAATAATACTGATCATAATAAATGTTTATTTTAATTAAATTAAAGCAAAAATCAATCAGTATCTACTTAAAATATAAAGGTATATCACCGATAATAATCCGGGAGAACCACCCAAGAAATCAGTGCGTTCTCACGGCCATTATAGATTTTTTAATAAATCGACGTCAGTCATGAAAAGTAGAATGATCCAAAAATTAGAAAGGTATAAATGTGGCCGAATTTAACGATGTTGTTCAGCTGGACGTTGGGAACGTTTTACACCTGCTTCACCTATAAGACGCTCGGTGGTTTGCCATAAACGTTGAATCATTGATGTGTCACAAGCCAATTTAGCCGGTTTGCTTAGTGCACACTCTTCATAGTAGCCTCCCGAGACGAGATTCGGTTCGGTAGCGCAATATACAGTTGTTTGCACACCTTGCCATGGAGATTTTGTGTAGAAGCGCATAAGACGTGAAGCAAAACGCTGTAATTGTCATAAGAATAATGTTCATATATAATTTTTTTAGTAATGGCCTACTTATCAATATGATAGTTCAAGTAGAATCAGAAGGATATAAAAAAGACAGCATTTATAAATAGTGTAATCAAATGAACACATTCATTTCATCCTAACTGATAAATCATTACTTAGATCAAGGATGCGATTTTAATATAAACATTTGACCCAGAACTTACATAGATTTTGTCAGTATAAATTAAGCATTGTGGAGTGTAGAAAAAAAATCATCCAATAGCCCGGTTTCGTTCTTATTGGGAACTCTTCCCGGACTGTCCAGAATTTGCCGCGTACAGGGCTCGAACTTGGGCACGTCTGCTTCGCAATCTGTTGCTCTAAACTCAGAGCCACTCTGCCGCACATTAATTGGAGCCGGCGGTACGTCTCAAATCTCTCGTATATACCTTGTCTCAACGTGTTTGGTAGTTGAATGGTGCAATCTTCTTTACAAACGTGTATTTAAGCAATAAGGAAGTTAACTTCATATGAAGTCTTCGGTAATGGACTTCAAATCTAACTATCTTTATCTAATATATACCGTTTCTCCAAAGAGTACCAAAACAATGATTTAAGAGATGGACTAAATGCAAACGTAAGTTCAACGAAACTCCAAAGTTATTACAAATATGTGATTCACATACACAGTTAGAGCTTTACATTTCGTGACCACTAAATGAATAGATAAATACAGGCTTTAAAAAAGTTTAATTGACATTTTTATGATTACTATATACTAATTTTGTACATAATTTTTCACATGTCATTCATCAAGTGGATCAGTTTCTTCTTTCTAGGATACCTACGATGTCTCAACTGAGGCGTATTAAGTTATCTGATGTATTGAACGAGTTGCAAGATTCTGAAACAAATGCGCTCCTGACGCAGCGATTCCGGAAAGTATATTATGAGTGATCACTAAAGACGAAACCAATATACTTGATTAACTCTATTTGCTATGTTATGCACTATTTAGTTTATTTATTTAGTTTTATATAAAACAACAAGCACCTGACCTAAATATTCAAAAGTTTCATCAACATGATATTCTAAT
>JAQBSW010005808.1:0-54102 GCA_029291075.1 Eudiplozoon nipponicum | reverse complement strand
AACTGACAAATAAACAATTCTTACATAGTTAACTTCGTTATTTGTTTACTAAAAGAATTAAACATATTTTATAGAAATGTCGTTGCTAAGTACTACGTTTGCATAGTAAAACAAAGTTTAAACAGTGTCTTGACAAAAGTAAGACTTTTATGCTGGAGGAAATATCTTCCTCTGCAAGTGGTATGCTATTTTTTAGAGGCTCTTTCTCCATTAACTAACGAGAGCCCAAAGATGCGAAGTCCGTATAAGTCTTGCTGTGTCTGTAGGCTTAAGATAGATTAATCTTGCCTTCCAAATCTATCAGACTTATACCTAAGACTCATTTTACCATTTTATCTGTGTCCTCGAGCTCAAAATTGGCCTCCATGTTATATACAAGTATATATATCTCATTAAGTAATAACAAATGAACTGTGAACTTTATACACCTAATACACACTGAACATTTGATCTCGAAGGAGATTCAACTTCACAAGCAATAATTAAATTACGGATTTATGACCGTTTACAATATCCTCGAATAAGAAAATAACCTTGTGGTAGCAAGAATATATTGTGAGGATCAAAATTGTAAAATTGTTACTTTACAAGATGGCTGCTACACGTCAACAGAGATGCTCACGCAAGTCAAGAGCAAAATATTTAAAAAACTGCAATCACGCACAATTTAACAGTATAAATACTCGAATGGATTTAGACAAAGAATGTTCTGGAATTCAAACGTATATTCTCGTTGTTAATATTTGTTTCAATAAGCCACGGTGATTTAAATTTATCGATAAATTGTTACTTTATTTTTTGTGAGATAAAAATAACGTTTAAACTATATAAGTTTGATTGATATAACAACAATGATTGTTATTACTAGAATTAAATTGGATATGCACTAGATTAGCTGGGTGGCTATTTGCATATTGATGGCATGAACTTTTACTTCCTCTAAATATCTCTTTGCAAGTTTAATATTGTAGATATAGATTCATAGGTTTCGCTAGCTTAATGACCTCTTATAAATTTGACTAAAATGAGGTAGTCACCAATCTAAATGACTTATTTTATCTTTTGTCCATAGGTTTTAAATTTTTAAATATAGTTTTGTTAATGGTAATTTCGGTGAAAATTGCAACATTTCATGGTAAAGATTGTTTAAGTTTTGTAGCTAACTGAAAACATACTAGCTGATATCAACATAGCTTTAATACAGTTGAATTCTCAATTATAATGATTAAGTACAGGTGCATTATTGAGATGTATTTTGCCAGTTATTATTAATATTTAACTGAGTAGATGTAGCTTTACTAGTTGACTTGCGTAATGACTTCTAATGCATTTGACTCGATGAGTTTTATTTTATTTATGTATTTTGTACATCGCGATAAAAAAGAAATAATTTTATTCGCGTGCACGTTATTTAGTAGATTATGTTATTATCATTTGTGAATTTAAGCGTATTTTAATTGCCACACTTTGGTGATATTGTCAAGCTAGATCAATTAAGTTTTCGCCTATGAAATTTTTCAAAGTATTATTGTGATGATTGTGTGTGCCGCGTAGCAATTGGTTGTTTAATGTGAGGAGTTTTTGAATAGATACATATTTTGAAATAAGTTTTGTAAACGGAGGAGGTAAATTTTAAGACCACCCATTATAGTTTTTCTGGAAATGTATTATTAAATGTACAGAGTTCCTGCATTTTAAAACATTTATGCTATTCTAGTGAATATATTGCTGTTCTTCTAAACCAAAACGGCTGGGTATTAGCCTTGGTGAAATATTTTAGTATGGCAAGTTCGAAGATGTACCCCTTAGGATGTAAGCTTGAAGCCTTTTAAGTTGTACTTGTCATGGTTATATGTGGACTGTTAAAGAACACTAGGTCGCCCATTCCTAGTGATGGTTTTTATTCTGAGTTTTCCTTCTCCTAGATAGTCTGCCAACCAAGGCTGATGAGCACTATCTGCCAAGATGCCAGTGGCCAGAGATTCATTCAGCAGCCTATATGTTTAATTGTACCATTCGAATAATTAATTTCCTTTAGGTATGTTGTCTTTGAGTAATAATTCCTACCGAATTTTAAGAAAACTGACGTTGATATGTTGATCTTAAATTTTCAGTTTTAGAGTACATAATGGATCTTCAAGAAGTCTTGATTATTCAATAATTGTGTCTTATTCTGTTGACTGGATAAATTATTGAGATGTCATCTGCATAGGTGATAAATTTACAATGCTTATTTGTGTTACTTTTTAAAGTGAATACAATGCCGTGGAATAGAGGTAATAAATTTGAATCATTTTATTCCTATTGATGAAAACTATGCATTGTTCGGCTGTTGTCTCAAAATTTCTGATTATACCTGACCTTTGTTGTGACTAATACAGACTGAGTTCTTTTTCCTTAGTTAGTTGGATATATTTTGAAGACTTGTGATACACATTGTACTGAAAAGCGATTCCAAAAGTAGAATCTGAAATACATCCAACGCACAAAACAACTGGAACTCAGCCTGTGTTAGTTCCAACACAGTTCAGGCTATTTTAAAACATCCAATTTTCCGTTTTTTTCAATCTTTTACCATGATAGGAATTTGCTAAGTTTGCAGACGTATTTTAAAATCTGTATAAACTTAATATTCATGTAAACATTTTGGGTGTTATGGATTTACTATCTTATTATAGAAAATGCTTGCAGAAATTTTGCTCTATTATGATAATATATCTTAATTCTTCTTGTACAATGCTATAGCATATTAGTCTTCGTTTCCTCGTAAGGATAGTTGGTAGGCGCGCCAGTCTTTGCAAATAATATTTCGACGTTGTAAGAGTGGTAAAGCATAATTAATGTGCGTGTTAAAGATAACTTGATAAAGGTGTTTTCTTGTTAGTATGGAACGTTTTGTGTATAGAGTAGCCAGTCAGTACATATAAATTTTGCAGAGGAAACTCTAATTGCTGATGCATTGCATATTGCTGTTTATAATAGCATTATGTCATTTAGTTTTAGTGTGTAATTTCACTTTCAATATCTGTTTAGTCTCTATAACGTCAAAGTAATTTTATACTTAGTTAAATAGCTTTTATGTGTCACGATTGACTTAAAGCATTAAAAATGCTATTACTAAAGTATATACATCTGGTTAGGTTAGATAATTTTTGTGGCGGAGAACTAGTATATATGCAATTATGTATTAGGTGTTGCGCACCTAGTAACAAATTAGTTCAATTATGATCAGAAGAATAAACCAAAGACAGAATGAACGTAAAGTACGATCTCGTGTACATTCGTTTCTTGATTAATGGCGACTCATCAGTAGTTGCCGGTTTTACGCCATTTACCCATTATATACTTAAGGGAGTAATGTTGTAAAATTGTACGGTACAGTCTCTTATGCAAATGTG
The DNA here is from genome assembly GCA_029291075.1 of Eudiplozoon nipponicum. Taxonomy (NCBI): domain Eukaryota; kingdom Metazoa; phylum Platyhelminthes; class Monogenea; order Mazocraeidea; family Diplozoidae; genus Eudiplozoon; species Eudiplozoon nipponicum. The sequence continues at coordinate 50,704 of JAQBSW010005808.1, read as the reverse complement.
ACAACAAATGCAATTTATTATATATAATATATATACTAAACCTGTATAGGAAATTGTACCATCCTACTTTCCTACATTCCTTATCCAAATATATAGTGAGTTGAAGGTGTAATACCGGCTCCTACTGATGAGTCACCAGTAAGCACGAAACGAATATGCACGAGATTTTACTTTCTGTTCATGCTGTCTTTGGTTTATCATTCTGGTCTTAATTAAACTAAGTTGTTTGGTTAGGTTATCGGAAAAATTAAAATTCCCTACATTTTTTCTAAATGCAAAATTTTTATCGCTTATTATTTTCTCCAATTTGCTGGAAACTTTCCTACCAGCCTGCGACTCTGCTAAAGATCTACGATGCATTTACCTCAGTAGTAACTAAACCCCAAGAAAAGAGATTGCTATAATGGTAGACTCTTTATTGTGAATGGTAGTATGTATAGGGCTTAAATTTAACATTTTATATCGATAAATGTTGTTGCCACTTCCTATTATTGAGTTCCTGTCCACGCGAAACTGTTATTTCCAATTTATATTTCATAATCATGAATGCTATGTCTAAACCTCGTTTCCGAGACAGCAATTATATATGGTTTTAGTTTATAGGTGATTACAGGCGCATGTCGAGACCCTAGTGCTTTCCATAAAGCATTTCCCTTGTCTTTAGGATGGTTGATTGATATATCATATTTGTTCAGTGACCTTTGTCGTGTTTTTTTGGGAGAATAAAATAGCTGTAATTTTGCTTTCAGTTCTGTTGTATGTGTTGTTACAGCATTCTTATCGGGTGGTCTTAGTGCTTTGTTTGAGTTGAATTTATAACTAATTGGTGTTAATTTCTGTGAAGATATTTTTTGGTTTAACTAGTTTCTAGTATATTGTTTAATCTGAAGTCAATATGGATGCCGAAGATTTGGGAATGGAGCTTCATGGTGGGATCTGCTTTGAGATTGATTTATGTGTAGCTTTCGCATTGGCGGATTTGATACTTTTCGAGATTGGTTGGCTCATGATTTTGAGCTTTTTTATGTCATTTACTGCAAATTATAAAGTGTTTTATGCAAAATTTGGTCTGGTATAAGTGCTTTACTTCGTTTACTATGTGGTATAACTTTGGCCTGTGGAATATTGAGTAGTGCGATTGTACGTGATAGCAATTCAAGGATATTTGTTGACGAGTTGACTCTGCATATACCGGTTTTATTGCGTTGAGTAACTTCTTCAGGTTGAGGCTTATTAAGTGCGGATGCGAGGTTTCCGATTAAGGTCCTTCCGAGTCTCGTTGAAATTTATTATTAAAAGCCTGTCGTTTCTTGATTTTGGCAGGAATGTAAACATGTCTCTTATCTGATAGTTTGGCTATAGCGTGTCAACTAGAAGTTGCAATGTATCTTGTGTGAAGTTCTACTAGAAATTTTTTATATTAAAATTGTTCTTGTGTTTATTTTTCTGATATTTGCTTATCCTTATAGTTTTCTCGGTATTGAAGATGTTGATAATTTCTGGATGATAAAAGTTTGCCTTCGTAATTCGAGTGAACTGCCACGCAAATGTTTTGAGGCTGGTAGATCTGGAAATTTTTCTTTTGATTTATTTTAGAAAAAGTCGTATTTCGATTGATTCTAACTTTTATAATGCTCTTCAAGTGTTCAGTCATTAACTGAATCTTGTTTTCAGAACAGATCTATCTGATCTGTTTCTTTGAGTATTTTTTGTCTCTTATACGATTTCAGAGCACTTCCAATGTAGTGAATATTTTCGGGACCATCGTGTAAGTTTTTGGTAGTGTGTAGCATCTCATTTGATACATATTATACAATCATTCATTCATTTATAAAATTATGTATACCCAACGTTCAATTAAAGGTTGTATTTTTCTGAACGTATTCATACTTCTATTAAAATTATTTGCGAATTTCATTTCATCTAATCAATTTTTTAAAATATAGACTTAAGGTTTACAAGCATATAACTACAATCAACTGCGAACATATTAGTAAGAATAAAATTAATTTTTTTTTATTATTAGATATTTTATTTTATTAGATAGTCATCTGCCTTAGGCGCATGTTATGTACAAGTTCAAAGTAGAAACCCCGAGTTGAAATGTATATTTGCTTCGTTTAAATGGACGTTGAATAATTGTACTTTTTATGTGAATAAAATTAACTTCTACAGAACTATTATTTGTTAAGGTAAAACAGCAGTGTATAATTCATAACTAAATGCACTATTTTTTTAGTTGACTTGCAAGATTAATTATACACATAACTGATCGTCTGTTACTTTGACTAGATGAAATAAATTCAAAAATCATTGATCATCTTTACATTATACCCATCTCTTTATACTATAAGTGTGCATTTGACCCAATGGACTGCAATTTGCAATTCGACTCTTTGTGGAAGAGTCGTATACCTACTAAATTTATAAATATTATGTGTGCTCTCTACGCAAACATTTTGGTTGCCTTAGGGTCTCTGATGACTTATCGCATAACTTTAGTACCAGTCGTGGTGTCCTTCATGGATGTTACTTTTCCAAGTTTTATTAATTTTATGACAGATTCCATTGTTAACTATACTCTTCCGTTCTTTCAGGTTCTTGACATCAAAGTTCTCCCCGGAAGTAGGCTATTTAATCTTCTTTATGCAGACGATATTGTATTATTTTTCGGCTACTGAGACTTTCCAGGCCACCTTGAATATAAAAGCAGTACTTGTTCCCCCTTTCGGAATTAAATTTAAACCGTCGAAGTGTATGTTACTTCTACAGGGTCATCCACCAATCACTCCAACTCTTCAATTGCAAAGTAAAGATCTGGAACTAGTTGACAAGTTTACATATCTTGGTTGCTGTATCTCGCGAAAACGAGATTTTCCTTCTCTAAACTTTGACATTTATGGAGAAATTGGAGTATCTTACTGTGCATTAAAGGTCGCGTATACAATGCATCTGTACGTGTCATTTTGTTATACGCTAGTGAAACGTGGTAATTTCGAGTGGTAGGCTTTAGAAACTTGTAAGTATTCAACCAGTCGTGATTTAAAATCATAGTACATATATGCTGCCAACAACGAATAAGCAATGCCGACATCAGTAGACGTATTTCTGATGAGGCTAACGAATGTTCTTCCTTGAAAAACAAATAAGAATAAGTATACTGCGCTGGTTTGGTTCAGTTCTGTTTATGCCTTCAATTCGATTGACCAGTGGAGCATTATTCTCTCAGCCAGCGCTAGATGAGCGTAGAAAATACTGTGGACATTTTTATCTGAAGGGAATTGCCAGTCTCCTATTAAATTAATTAAATTAAGTATAATCAAACCCGTTCGACTAACAGAATGAGGTCCGTGTGTGCACCATTGTTCTTGGTTCAAACCGTGCGCGACATGATATCGAACCGAAATCAGTGGCGATGTTGTTTTAAATTTTTAGTAGAATCATCTTAACCTGCTTTTTTAGTTAATTGCTAGGTTTACTCTTTTTTTGAATTGATACTTTGAAAACTGTAACGAAGCTGTATTGCTAATTTCGCCTTACTTTAAATCTTCCTCTTAATTAATCACTCCTTTAACAATTGTCTTCGTTTTAAATTTTTATTTTTGGGCTTTTAGTTTTTCTTTTTTTTAATATAATTATTATTATATATTTATTAATATTTTACCTTATAATTTTTACATGGCAGTGAAGTATTTGTTATTAAAGGCTGTTTGATTTTGTTTGTGATGGTGATGATGATGCTATATTTTACTATAGACTACTTTCCCAGCGAATGTAAATTTCATTTCAAATTTTTTAATGTTTTATCTTAATTCTTCTTCTTTAATGTGATAATCTATTTTAGGATAAGCATAGCTGGTAAGTGCGTAGGCATTCGGAATATCTTATTTTTGCATGGTCAATTTGGCATTAAAGGATTGACGATACGAGGTTTTAATTTTGTAGTTTTATCTACGGAATTCTGCCTTATATTTTCAAGATAATCCGATTTAGGTGTTTTATATTTCTGTTAGAGATGCTGCACTTGTTTGTAACAATTTTCCAGTCTCTAAGGAATCTCTTATTAAGCGAGCATTGGGCTTTGTTATAATAACTGGTTGTTCGTGATTAAATCGTGGCCTGTAGCTGCATTTTATAATTCATGTTTCATTGTCCAGTGTAGATCAGATTTTGCCTGGATATTTGAAGAAATTCTTGTGTGAGCCTGTATTGGGAAGTTAATTTTAGTAAAATGTACATGAGTATGTAGGTACTTGACATATTTTAAATCTCAATATAGTTATATTTGTAAGAATATTCTCGTTTATTCTTTTCTCCTAAGGCAAAATTATTTTTTTTATATCAGGTTTTGAGTCTGCTATAGGTGTAAAGTGTATTCATCCAAACCAATTTTCGAATCATTTACGTGAAATATTTATAAGTATGAACTAAATTTTCATCAGAAGTAGATACACGGCGATGATTTACCGTGTTAAGTAGATAGATGGCGGTACTAATTCTTTACTTCAACTTCTGTCCGCTCGAAGCCAGGTATAATTGTGCATTTTATTTCACGATAATGAGTATTTTTGACTGAACCACGTTTCAGAAACCGAAATTATATATGGCCGTAATTAATATGATTGCGCGCGAAATCTTTATTTCCTCATTTAATACGTGTAGGGAAAATGTGGACGGTTTTACTGAATCTTTGATTAGAGAGTATGTGTTGAGGCTTCTCATGATGGATTTAGTGTTTGTTATCTGTATTTATTAATAAGAGATTTTGTGACGAAAGTTAACAGTAGGGCCCTCTCAAAATATGCCATTGTCTTGAAGACGGCTAATTGGTATATCTTATCGATCTAGTGTAATTTTTATTATTTTATTCGATATATGTTAACAGCTAGGTTACTTTTCTGGCGAAATTATTGTATTTAATATTAAATTATTTTTCTTAATTGAGTTAAGTATTATTTTAATGGTTTTCTTTATTATTTGACAATTACTATCTAATCGCTATTTGTTTGGTTTCTTAAGTTGTGGTATTATTGCGGTATATGAAGCCTTCAAAAGTGTAGATAATTTTGACTTGGAATTTAATCATATGATTTTCCTAGATATAGAGGTTTGTGCAGCTGACGCAAAAAATTGGTTTGCGTCTAGTCAAAATTGATAGTTGTGTGATTTTTTACTTTGTTGATTTTAGATTGCTTAGGATCATTAAGCATGTTATGTAAACGTCAAGTTGGAAGAACTGCCTTAATTGGTTCTCTCTGCTGTAGTTGAGAATGCAGGGAAGTGTTCGAGGTGATGTTTCAATGATACTGGGTTTTAGTTTAATTCTGCATAGGATGATTTTTCATGTTTTTTTAATTACTTCATCAGCTTATTTACTATGAATGAAAGATTGGTTGTTGAAATTAATTTTATGAAGTCTGCTTTTTCCTGATGTGGCTTGAAATCCTATTGTATAGGTTTTTAGTAGAGTGTTGACTATAAGGTGTAATTTTTCTTCAGTAACTTTATTTTATTGGGTTTTAATTTTTACGTTTAACTTTAAAAGGCTGATTTCGGTGCGTTAGAAAATTGTGACAGAATTGTATTGCATTCTGTGATGCTTTTCGATAATTATTCATTCTACTATGAGAATTTTATCTTCAAGTACTAATATTTAAATTAAAGTGATAAATCAACGAAACCAAATTGACTGTGATGTCATTTTGCCTTTGCGTATTAATGTATCGTATTCAGTGATGTTTGTAGAATGAGATATTTGTTATAAGCTACATACAAATGGGAAAATTGACAAAAGTAAGGTTAAAATTTACTAAAAAGTTTGACCTATCTATATGTTTAAAATATATTACTTAGTTAATAATTTTTTATATCCAAAATATGTGGTAGCCACTATTATAAAACGTTTTAAAAACAAGCAAAAATTAAACAGAAAGTTTGTCTGTCCAAATAATTAGATAAATTTATCTCATTATTATCTCATATGAATAATTAATTCCTTATTTAATTAAATACTCATCAACTCGTTATTATGATAATTATAAAAATCTATACTGCATATATGCTTATTGTGTGATAGTAAAAGTATTATGTTAAACATATATCTATTTTGATCAAGATGATCACATATTAATAAGGATAATTTATTTATTTGCCTATGGACAAGCTATTCAAACAACTGCAAACAACCGCGGCAAATTGTGGATGTACGTGATGTGTGTTCCCAATAGTATACAATACTTAGTTTTTACTGACAAATTTATGTACATAATGGGCCAGGTGTTTATATCAAGATCGCAACCTTGAAAAAAATTAACTACACAAAGGAATTAAACAGACATTCGTTGCACGGTCGGTGATAATAAATATTTAAATTATAGTTGCGATATTGATATAAAAACTAATCTCATTATATATATATATATATATATATATATATATATATATATATATATATATCAATACAAACTAAGCATTGTATTATGTAGAAAAGGCAGTTCATTCAGTAGGCCTATTTCTTCATTATTAGGAGCTCTTATAATACTTTCTATAATTTTTTCCGTGGACAGATATTGAATCTAGGCACGTTTGCTTTGGAGATCATGACTAATCTCTCAGCCATCCTACCACAGAAGATTATGAACTGAAAACAAAGTTGAGCAAGGTAGAAACAACGTTTCGTTGTTAAGTGCCTTAATCAACTGTATAAGACTAAAAGAAACTGTTATTAATGTAGAAAGAAGACCGTAAGTCAGAATACATAGCTTCAAGTGGAAACAACCTCAGTTGAGCCACATTCATTAAACATGTTTGTCCGCATCATAGTGCGTGCTATCGAGTTAAAGATGAGTAGTCCATTAAAGCAACTGAAGTGGGCGGCTATTATCTGTGGCGTAAATATTTAATGCGATGGAGTGAATGAATTTGGTCCACGCATCCCATTTCCGGTGGCAACCTTGTATGAGCTAGACAAGCACGCATCTCTGGCTTTTTACAAATTTATCTGAGGGTAAGAGCAATGGCCATTTTTATACAACAAAGAGCAGATTGATATCCAATAAAAGTCTGTGGCAGTAATGTCGCGTTCTGTGACAATTTCATTCATGTACTTATAAAACTCTAGTCCTCTTACCCTAAATAGTTCCAAAAGATAGCGTTGATTCCATATGCTTTCCTATCTTTCAATATATCACAAGTCTGCCAATTGATTAAATTTAGAAGTTTTGATATCGATCTTGTGGCAAAACTGTGAGATTACTTCATCGCTTACTACGCCAACGAACATGTCCTTCTTGCACTCAAACTTTTGAATTATTCGGAAACTGCAGAAAAACTAAGAGGAAGTCGCGTCGAGGCTCTTATGGACTTGGAATAGTTTTCTGCCTGCAGCGCAGCGAATGAAGACCAACATTTTCGTAGTGTTTACAATGCGTTTAAGCATCGTCCAAGCGTAATAACTTTTTCGAGTTATATCACAAAAAGTATATTACGGCAATTAGAATTATTCGCATTAGTATCTTGTTTTCTATTTTCATCTTAATTTCATTGTGATGTCATGTTGTGCTCTGCATCCATATATGCGGTTTTAGCGTGATCTGTCTATCTGCAATTTCCTCTTTGTATCGCAAAATCAGGTAGAGCAATTTCATTCTCTGGAAATATTTGAAATAGTTGGCGGCATACATAGGATGTTTGATTTGCTTCGCTATACTAGCGAATTCTCTATCCAGGCAACCTATGGAACACACAGTACCATGTGTGCAATATTTTACTTTAACTTCTGTCAATCATTTTATGTACTCTGTAAGACCAATTCTAAAACGAAGTCTGATTGGTTCCTATGTGTATTTGCTTTCATCAAATAAGTTATTATGAATGATTTGGAATGCATGCCTTAAAAATACATCGTACCGTTTCCATGCGCAAAAATAGAGAAAAAAATTATCAGATACAAGAAAAGGTTTCATCGCATATTCTTCTCAACTAACTAGAAATGAACATGTATGTATATTTATATAATTAAACGAAAATTGGTTGTACGGACAGTGATAACAATTACTATATTCAAGGTTTCGATCTTGAAATGAACACCTGACCAATTAAATACCTAAATTTGTCACTATAAACTAAGATTTGTATAATTCTTTAAATCAAATTTTCGAGCTTGAAGTAAAAACCAATCCCATTGTATTTAACCAGTCGTCGAACAACATAACAAAACTACCGCCAGCTGCTACGAACTGACGCGTTTCGACCTTCCTTGATCATCATCAGAGTACGACGGCAAAGTGACTTATGCAGTCACGAACATAAACTGTTTGCAGCTTTCGCCATATATACATATATAGGCAATACAATTTAACAATAATTGTTTGCGCGGGTGGTGGTAACAATTCTTTAAATCAAGTTTGCGAGCTTGAAGTAAACACCAATCCCATTGTATTTAACCAGACGTCGAACAACAAAACGAAACTACCGCCAGCCGCAACGCACTGACGCGTTTTGACCTTCCTTGATCATCATCAGAGTACGACTGCATAGAAATTGTGCAGCCGACATTTCCATTCAACTTCAATGTATGCGAGACTGCTAGAGGTGATAACCGCATATCTAAATTTGATTTTCATATATATTCAATGCGGTTTGATCCTCGATAGTCAGTTTGCCGTCGTACTCTGATGATGATCAAGGAAGGTCGAAACGCGTCAGTGCGTTGCGGCTGGCGGTAGTTTTGTGATGTTGTTCGACGACTGGTTAATACAATGGGGTTGGTGCTTACTTCAAGCTCGCAAACTTGATTTAAAGAATTGTTACCACCACCCGCGCAAACAATTATTGTTAAATTGTATTGCCTATAAGAATTGTATAGTTTAGAAAAAGCAATTCCTCAAATAGAACGGTTTCGTAATTATTGGGAACTCATCATGTACTGGCCAGAAATTTAGGTGCATAGGGCTCGAATTTGGCACGTTTGATTGGTGTACTTACTGGGTCAGGTGTTTATATCAAGATCACAACCTTGATTTTATTAATTTTTATCACAACTCGCGCAACCATTTTTCATTTAATTATGTAAATTTTCATTTCAGTACCACTTTCCCATGTAGTGTGGTTTTAGTTCAATAATGACAGATTGTGGATAGTTAATTGAAACATTGAATCTAAATGGATGCCAAATGTGCTCCATTTAAACAAAAAAGTCTAACCGAGTTATATTTTTTAGTATATAACTGAAAATTATGTGTAGTGTGTGGCAGGGTGGCTCAGTGGTTAGAACACCAGATTCCGAAGCAGACGTGCCCTGGTTCGAGCCCTGTCCGCTGCAAATTCTGGCCAGTACGTGATGAGTTCACAATAAGGACGAAACCGGTCTACTACACTTTACAATTCTTATATTACACTGACAAATGTATGTACTTAATACTTTACTTTACTTTACTGCGGCTGACTACTTTTAGAGGATAAGCCGGCTCTCTGAGCTAAGATCATGTGTAGTATGTACTTAATGGGTCAGGTTTTTGTATCAAGATCTCAACCTTGTATATATTAATGTATATTTATTGAAAGGCAAACAATACAGAAAATTTAAACGTGGTGAATGTGTGAAATTAGAGAATAACCAATTAATTGCGTGCATCAGCTCCAGTTTTCTGCTTGCAGGTCGTTTATCTGGAAAGCTTCATATGTGACTTACTCATTACTCTTGTTGCATTTATTAATTATCTTAAATTCCACGTCTGGAGTATATATTTGCCAGTTTTCAATGATATGTTGTGAAATGGCAGACGCGTATTCAACATTTTATTTGAAATAGGCATTTAAGTTTCAGTGTTTATTTCATTCGAGTAATTAGCCGTCTGGGGCCTACGTAATTTGAACGACAACGTGCACATGTGAATTGGCAAATAATATTTATGGTCGACTTTAACGGCTTCCTCTTTAATTGATGATAAAGGAAAGGGTTTTACCTCATAAAATAGGAAATTTCTCTAATCTGTGTTTTGACTAATATAGACCAGTTAGTTATGAAAAATCCGGTTTCGCATTTTTTCTTTATATTAACTACTCGTAGTTTAGCTGCATTAAATGTAAGTATTGTGCCGCTTCAAACTGCATCCCCTTGAAATGCGTGTTTCTTTTGATTTTTATTTTAATAATTAACTGAATCAATTGCTTATTAAGTTTTGTGCACCTAGTAAAAAATGGTTGAAATATGACCAGAGGGATAAATGAAAGAGAGAATGAACGGAACGTATAATCTCGTGCCCATTCGTTTCGTGCTTACTCAATCAATTACTCTAATCAAGATCACAACCTTGATTAGAGAAATTGTTCTCACCGCTCGCGCAACCAATATTCACTTAATTAAATAAATACTCAATCAATTTTCTACGATAGCTATTAAACATTAAATAGTATTTTGCTTTAGTATATGCGTCTTTTTTAGAATTTGGACTGACCCATATGTCAGTTTTTGAAAAGCAGCTACAAACTGTTGATAATTTCTGTTTAAAAATCACAAAACTGCTATAATGCAAATAATGTGCAGACCAGTTTCGTTTATGGTAATCTGTTCTATTTAATTTAACTGTAGCATTTATCTTTTTTATCACACCCACAATTGTATTTCTCATGTTCTTACTTATAACTGACATTTTTATGCGCTTTATTGAATCATTAAAATAGTGTTCGTGATTGCGACCTGTTTTAAGACCAGGGAAAATATCATTAACATAACGTAGATATTTTGCACACTTACTTATATATTTAATGATGTGCTCTCAAGATCGCCTTTGGAAAAACTCAGCCAACACTTGGGATAGAAGGTTTCTCATTGTCACACCACTTAATCTGTTTATGGATTTTTCATTAAAAAGAAATTTTGTATCTTTTATCTGATTAAATTTATTTTTATTTTGCACATGGATAGGGTACTATGAATTAATTAAGAGATCTTTCGCGATTGGTAGATTCTTCTGATTATCAATATCTGACGTCAAATAAATGTCTGAATTCAACTGCATAAACCTTTTGGAAGATACATTGTTGTGAATTAATTCTGTATTCATTGCTCTCAAAAATTGCACACTTAAACTTTTTTACCTACATATCCTATCACCAAGGTCCTTGGCTTCTTAGCGCTTTACAAAACAAACACCTACCAGCGAATACTCTGTATGCGCCACTAGATTTATTCACAAATTCAGATTGCAACGAATTTGAACGGTGTGTTTTAATTGGTCACAATGAGGATTCTAGACGAGTTTGTTTGCAAACCTTAACGGATGGATAGTTATCGAGCGCATTTAATAGTTCTTTAGTGCATTACTTCTTTTTATGCCAACATGTCAGCACCGCCTGTGTGTTTGACATCAGCAAGCCGGTCAACAACATCGATTGCACGGTGAAAGTTGCGATGACCTCAGCAAAAATTAAATTCACCGAATAGTTGAAAAAGGTGTGAGCAAGAAAACAACCCTGTAAAATCGAATAAAAATGTTCATTGAAAAATTAGGGAACCAATCGAAGAAGGTTGAAAAAGATGCCTACTAGTGTGAATATAGATTCATGATTTTATCGTAATAGGTTATCAATATACGAACAACTTTTCCGTGACGAAATTTTAAATTAAATCTTGCGTAAAATCTTTCGTGAAATATTCGAGAACAACTGAGTTGTCTAAACATCACTGATGATGAACCGCTAATACCGGTAAAACAACTGTAAATTTCGATGGAGTGCATCAATTTTGTTCACGCATTTTTCCTAGCAGTAACCTTATCTGTACTAACCTAGCTGGCTTTTTGCTCTTTACGAATCTTTTTGAGAATAATATCAGTGACTACCTTTGATGCAACACAAGGATAATTGATACTGCAAGTGTGCTATCGCATTTCGTTGGATAGGCTCCACAAATGCACTCTATATTTTATTTGAGACGGATTAATCTCTCCAAATAGTGGCAATAAGTTTTTGTGGATCCTTTTTATCGTAAATTTATGGAATTTTTGTTTGCATCCGAAAGTTAAATAAAGATTTCGTCAATTTTGGGGTTCCTCATGAGACCACAAGTCTCTGCCACTTCATCAAAATTATGCGTTGGTACACTAGATGAGCTGAATTTCTTAAACTTATCATACAAGTGTTGTTGCTTGAAACTCATTAGCAACACTAAGCCTTTGTTGATCCACATTCGCTTCGTAGTTTATAGCAAACTTCTCACAAAGCCTATGACCCGTATTAATATCGCCACAAATCACGCGTGCTGTAGAATTTTTGCATTAATTGAATATAGAAAGCCAGTTTTCAAGTTTTACAATAGGAAGACAAGCCTATGTTTTCTTAAACCTTTCATTCATAGTATTCCAGATGCAGATTGTCGTATGGAGCTGAGTTTCGATTGGGCTATGGCAGCCAAATACGTGAAATACATTGCTTGTGAAACTGCAAAATTGAGTTCGCTGCGACCAGATTTTTGAAAATTACAAGATTTGAGAGGCTTAATATATTGTCGCAGCTATTTTAATCCAGCATTAATCTTCATGATTAGGCGGCAGTTGAGCATCAGTTCTAAATTTCGGTGTTGTTATTGTCTTTGCCTTACTACAACTCAGTTTTCTTTACAGTCTTAGCCAAGTGTGGCGATAAACTAACCGATAATCATTAGGTTATTCGAACATCGCTTTTGATCAGAGGCTAAATATGATAGCATTTCAAGGAAGTGATCCTTTTCTCTAGGAGAGTAGTTAAAAGTTGGTGCTTACACGTTTACAACTAATGGAACCGAATTAATGTTACATGGTAGGCCAAATGAGTATTTTTAATTCATGTAGACGAATTCTTCAACTGACAAATGGACACCACGTATCACGATCTTACATTTTGGAAGAAAGTTCGCCACAATTAACATTTTGTGTAATTTTTCTCAATTCTATATCGGGTGAAAAATACTTAGACATAGCTAATGACACTCAGAAGCTCAACTTTTTTCGCTAATACAGCGAAACCGTCAGTAGTTTTGTGATTGATAAGTCGGCGCCACCTCAGACATCTTCAAACTGTTGGCTTTAAATGTTAGTTTATTTGGCCATATCTCTATTGAATACTATTGTGATGCTCCACTGGATTATTCATTTGTTGTGTTGTAGTGCACTAGCTCTTAGATAATGAAGGCGAAAAGAGACTGGCGCGACTACTCATCATTGTATCGATGCTTAGTTGTTTCTACTATTCACACAACAAATTACATGCTGTCATTGTTTAGTCGTGTCAGAAATATTTTCCGACGTATTTATGCACAAACTATTCGTGATAAGTCGTAAATCAATTCGTAAATTGCATTTGGCATAGAATTCAAGACATGTTTGCATTAACTTGTCTCCTTTCCGAAACGCACTTCCATACCTCTGGCAGTTAAAATAATTCCAGATTTTCTACTTGCTGCTGCGCATGTTGTCATTAGGAAGTTGCTCATTTGTCGGAATATAGAACAATATTGCAACAAATAGAGGGTCGATAATATTCATTCTTTGCGTTTATGAAATTCGGTATTGTAGTCGAGTAACCTTATGGTTAAGACGTGTTAAATGGATGAACGAAATATGGTCAAATTTTGTTAATGAGCAATATCGAGATACAACTCGGACCGAAAATTAGCGTTATCTAATAAAGCACAGACAAGTTGTAGATTTAATTTTGTCTAAAGTCAGGAAATTTATCTTCAAATGGTAATTTCGAAGAAGGATGATATGTCTAGGCTGACAAGACTGACTTAGATTTCGGCATTTTTTTACTCCATAGATATTCGAAATTTCCCTGTAGTTATAGTTGAAATCTTATTTTATTGTAATCTTTCTGGCCAGTATCCGCCAATCTTATTTTCATTGCCTTTTCTTATTCTTATTAAATATTTTCCCATGATGGTGGCTATGATAAGCAGCACGACATTTCTTATGTAAGTCACGAAATCATATTAACTGACTAAAATCCAGTTTAGCTAAACAGGTGAATGATTTTTCTTCTCTCTATGGAGCGATAGTTTGTATAAATCTAAAGTAATATGCACAGTGCCTGGTTCCTTTAGTTTTTCCATCCTGGTGTCTAGTAGGGCCCAGTTTGTATTATCTTTTGCGTTACCTTGAAACTTGATTATACTAATCGGATAAAATTATCCCTCTCGTGAAAAAAACTGATTTTCTTTTCGGTTTTGACGATGGCTGTCTTCATTTGCAGTAGGTACATTTCCATATTTTAGAATAAATAAGATTAGAGGAAATTGTTGAAACTTCTTCCTTTGCGTTGGGGCAAAATTCACGCCCTCATACATATGGCGGACTACCTTAGGCTCCGCTGATGTTCACTGTTCAGGAGATGAATATTCCTTGGTGTATTTTTGTATGCATGCATGCTTAATGGATAATAAATACGAGTTGACACGAAAAATTTGTTTGGTATAGAATAAACAGTTTAGTTGGCTCATTATGTGACCGAAAGTCGTAAATTTTTTTCGGCCTGTCGCTCAGGGAGACTTAAGCAGTTTTTCGTCATTGATTTTCTGAATAGTTACTTACCAATTAATGTCATTGCATCAGTATTATCATGTATATGCTGTACTGCCGTTTGACCGTGAATATTATTTCTCTATTCGAAATTTCAATGACAATTAAATTGTCAATTTTTAATATGTATATGGAGAAGGGGTAGAGGGTCGAGACATGTTCAGACCGTTCTTTAGCGGCCCATTTAGTTTTCGAATCTGTAAAAGTGCATATCCGCCTCCCAATCATAACAACAAAAATGGTTAACGACATTCATTTAATACAATTGGTTATGCCGATGGCTGTCATTATAGAGTGTACGCATACGCACGAATTCCATAGATAACTTTGGAGACAGCGATTGGTGTGGCTACCTAAATATTACTAGAGTTGAATTATCACGATCCAATGCTCTGGTCCTTGAGCCATTCAGTGCACGTCCTCGGTTTATTAATTTAAGTGGCTCCTGGCTCCATCGAAACCGTTTTTAGGAAATATTAATATCCGTTAAGTATTTATATTGTCTTAGTTATTTTCTAAATGAGTAGAAAGGTATGTAAGTTGTTTTTCAAATGCGAGCTTTAATAAAATTCAATGTACCCTTCCTCTGTGCAAAAACAAAAAGAAATTTTATTAGATACAATAATCGCTTCTTGCTCATTATCTCTTCAAGAATCTACTAGTGAAAATATCTTTATATATATATATATATATATATATATATATATATATATTGGAAGGCAAAACAAGATAGAAATATGTAAACATAAAGAGAGTGTGAAACAAAGGAAACCAATCAGTTGCGTGCGTCACCTCCAGTTTAAGCTCAGTGCCTGAACATGCTTCTTCTGCTTGCATAAATCCGGCTGAAATTTGTTTATCCATAAGGCTACGTATGTGGCTAGCTCTTTGTAGTTATTGCATTTAGTAATTATTTTGAATGCTACGACTGGAGAACATACATGTGATGTTTCGATGATGTGATGCGCAATTGCAGACGTGTATTCGCCATTTGATTTAAAACAGGTGTTTAAGTTACAATTACTCGAATGAGAGAACATTGTAACTTAAACGCCTGTTTTAAATCAAATGGTGAATACACTTCTGTAATTGTGCAACACATCGTCGAAACATCTCACGTACGTTCTCCAGACGTGGCATTCAAAATGATTACTAAATGCAATAACTAAAGAGAGCTAGCCACATACGAAGCCTTATGGATAAACAAATTTCAGCCGGATTTATGCAAGCAGAAGAAGCATGTTCAGGCATTGAGCTTGAATTGGAAGTGACGCACGCAACTGATTGTTTCTGTTTTTCACACTCTCTATATGTTCACATATTTCTATCTTGTTTTGCCCTCCAATGTATATATAAAGATATGTTCATTAGTAGATACTTGAGGAGATAATCAGAAAGAAGCGTTTTTCGTATCTGATAAAATTTGTTCTTGTTTTTGCGCATAGGAAAGGTAAAATGAACGTAAGTTTTTATATGAAAATTGTTTTAAATATTATTTCAGATTTATAAACCGCTATACTTTATTAATATATTCTTGTAAAATATTCCAATTTAAATTATTTTATTATTTTTCTTAATATATTGATAATTTTAGCCCCCATATAGATTATTTTTGCTATATAGCAATGTTAGTTTGCTTGTTATGACAAAGTGCTGCATAATTATTTATTATCCGCCCATTTTCCCAGAAATCACACATAAATTTACTTATAAAATTAATTCATTTTACATGAAATTATAATTTATAATACTTATACTTGCTCTTCTTTATTTTGCTGATGTGCTTAAGCATAGTCCGCCAAATTGGAATCCATTTTTGGTGCTTACAAAACGTTTTCGTCTCTACGATGGGTGTAAATGTGCCACAATCTCAACAGCCACATGGAAATACTCTGTCTTCGAACTCCGCTAGAACCAACGCCATAGGCCATGTTTCTGTTGGATTAGACGCCTCTGCAGATGTTACACGGACCTTTTCATCAAATGGGAAGGCCTCTGAACGCTTTGATTGTGCTCCTATTAATTCGACATGTATTCCACTAGACACTTCATCCACGTCGAAAACACAACGCTTCAAAGATGGCATGTCAGCACTAAAGAAAACGTTGACATTGTCAAGTCAGACTGGGTTATCGCCGGCTAAGCATTCTGATTCTCTTATGGCTCGGGATCATATCAGCTGTGACAAAAATAACAACATTAATACAACAACAAATAGACGCGCTCTATTGTCAAGACGTCAGATGCCTAGATGTCAACCAAATTTTGGTGCTACTACTAGAGACAGCCTTAGCAGTAATGCCAGTATTGGAAGCGCTGGCCCATTGAAGCTGTTTGGCGGTTTAAAACACAAGGTAAATTCTCTTCAACGACAAACATATGGCTTGAGCGCTCATCAACAACGTGCGTCTCTCAGGGATGGCGCCAGTACTTCCTTAAATACTTCTGTGCTTGCTTTAAAACAATTGATAAACAAGATGGAACAATTCGAAGCCAACCAGTTTGATGGTGAGTAGCATTGACATTTTATTGTATGCGGATTTAGGAATCAGTTTAACTTTAATTTAGACTGTCTTTGTGACGACTTGAATGCTAGAGTTTCTCAATTCGGAATATTTTACTGCTTTAGCTTATAGGAAATTATTTTGACTGAAATTTCAACAAGGTCTTGGTTAATTACCGTAGAACTTTTACTACATGTTATGAAATTAAATAATAATTGATTGCGCGGGTGTTTATAACAATTCCTTAATTCAATTTAACAAGTTTAAGATAAAAATCAATCTCATTGTATCTAGCCAATCGCACACCATGGCCAATTACTGGCAGTAATCATTTTAGTGCGTGAGACTGCGGACATTAACTGCATTGCACGTTTCCAACAACGAACTCGATTTTAATAAATTGGAATTTTGTGTTTTTGAATGTATTGCGTGTTATTACGCATGTTAATAGTAAAATATTTTCGTCTAACTTTTGTGCATTTACAATTAAAAGTTGGATTATTTCACTCAGACTAAGTTTGTAGTGTGGTTGTTCTACTACGCAAAACAACTTTGATAATGGTTTATGAAATATTTCTACTATTTTCACAATGATGTCTTCTAGAAGAACTTTTGTTGCACCTATGGGAGTGTAGCAAGTTAACATGTTCGTCTTTCGGGATTAATAAAATGATAGCTTACGCATTCTGCGTCGATGCTGCAAAATAATTTTTGCCTGTATATGAATATTATCGAAATTAATCCATTTGTATAACTCCTTTGTGTTTTGATGTTCATTCAAAAAGATATGTTTCATATCAACAGGTATTTCGCACGTAGAAAAATAAAGATATTGAATATTGTAGCATATATTTATTATAACAGTATAAATTATAAAATGGCTATGTTTAAGTATGCCACGTGCGTGTAGATTAACATTATTTATAAAAAATGTCTGAAATCGAAGTATATAAATACTTTTCACTATTTTATATCAAAAACAGATTTTTCTTGAAAAGGAATTCTACCAGAAGATCCATTAACTACACATTGTAAAATGTTTCTATCCCTCTTGACCATTATGAGGATCTAAAAACGACATAAATATATGGAACGCTGATATGCGGCTTTCGTAGAAGTAGACTAATATGCATTGTTCAAGTTTAGAATGTTGGCTGCAATATAAATTATTTCTCAATCAATTTTCACTTTTTCTGTCTTTCCTCTACATAGATTATCGCTTATCTGTTAATATAACCGGATATCCAATCAATTTAAGAATCAGTTACGCGCGCTTTTGAACTTTGAATTTCATCGTTCATTTCAAATTTATGGTGTAAAATTGACCCCGGGATATATATACATACATATATATATATATATATATATATATATATATATATATATATATATATATGGATGTGCAATTTCTGTTACTGTTATATGTGGTAATGATGTAGTTTGAGCCTCTGTGTTTTCATTTTATAACGAATCAAATCGATTTTTTGTTAAGGCTGAGCTAATTTTTTTTCGAGCTTCTCTAGATGCTAGTAAATTATTGAATTTGACGATTGGTGGCTTGTCAAGAAAAATCTCATGGTAATGAAACGTTGGAATGCTTAGTCCCTGTGCTTGTTGTTTTATATTAAGACCTTATAATTTCTATAATAATTTTTTAGACCAAAGGGACGAACTGAAATTCAAAAACAAGGCGACCCGAAAGACAAAATACGGAGGAAAATTTTCGCAAACATTAAAGGCAAATAAGCGAAAATCTGGTCAAAATTCAATCCATAACCAGATAAGCATACATCACTATGTAATACAATAAGAATTATCCATACACGAACACAGACACACACGCATAGGCGTTCACAAATCAATTCACAATGAAGCGTCAAAAAGAAATAGATGTAAAATTATAAATCAGACTAGTTGCTTCCTGTTTAATAGACGAAAAAACGAGGGTGTATATAAATAAAAGATTATGAATTGCTGTTGAGTATTCTCGAAATAAGCCAGCCATTATACACTTCGTTATTAAATGTGATTTCTCTTCTGGTAAAAATATGCAATGCAATAATCGATTATATATATATATATATATATATATATATATATATATATATATATATGTGTGTGTGTATACATTTATAATGTCCATTGCCTTAGAATATTACACAGCTTATTTCTAATAAGGAAGAAAAAACATTAATGGCAAAGTGGATAATGGCCATTTATTTCGATAATGTAAACTTCGCTTTACAATCTTTCATTTATATACATCCTGGGTCTTCATTTGATTTTGCGCGTGGCGACAAGTCTGACTTTGTGTGGGCTGATTAATAACTGTGTATGCGTGTGTGTGTCTCTGCATGTAAAGGTCTTTCTCGCTGTATTGCAAAGTGATGTCTGAGATCTGGTCATTATTGTATTGATGGCTTGAGAATTAACCATCTGTTCGCATTGTTGGCTGTTACGCTTACGAATTTCCCCTTGTTCCGTATTTTTGTTTTCTTCACTTGGTAACTGCGCAGGTGGGAATTGCAGTGTTGAATGCTCATATTGTTTCAAAATTTCTGCCTCCGTGTGTGCAGCCGCTTTTTCCCCTTCAGTTTGTTGCCAATCCGATCGAAAGTTTGTTGAGTATAGTCGAGGGTGTGCTTGATCTTGCGGACAACCTTAGACGTATTTTTGGATTCGCCAGTAAATGCTTCGCACTTGTCAAGAAAACGAGACTCAATCAGTTTAACTGACTTAGTCATGTTTTAATTATGCTTCAGTCCATTTGCCCAATATAGAAGTGTGCCTACTTCAACCGTAAAATTGATGTAGGGAAAGATGGTTAATTTTGAAATAGACAATATGATACCGGTACATCTGTCAGATTCAGATCCAGGTTACAAATTTTAGTTATTCGTTGGAAATTTTTCGCAATACGGCATCAAATAATGCGAAATTGAGGATTTTTTGCAGATATCTAATAGACATTTCTTGATTTTTTAGCCTTAGGTTGTAATATTTAATTGCGAGATTTTGTCTTGTTTTTGACACGATGTTGTCAAAACCGCAAGAAAGCCGTATTGTAATTGTCGCTTTGCTTTGCATCTGGTCTGGCTTTATTTACGTCTTTTTTATGTCTAAAAGGCCTCGTCTATATGTGTTGAATTGGTGTGTCCCTGGGTCTAGGCTGCATACATATCTTCCTAAATCATTAACCTTTTCACAATTTCTGGGATTTTAATCAGTATATTTTCATTGTTATTGTTATTTATTTTTTTATTTAGCATTTTTACTGTCGTTCGCTATAGTCAATTTCGCTTTGTTCTTTGTATAGTTATGCGGCAACAGATCATCAGTTTTAAAGGGCTATTGTATTACTTTTTGTGATGATAGAGAGACGCTTTTTTACTTAAATGTCGACTGCAATATTTTTTACGCGGTAGCTTATATATGCTTTTGCAAATTTCGTTACGTCCATGTAAAATGCTGCAAATTTTGTCATATGAATTCAGCCAGTGTCGCTAAAGTCCATGTTCTAGACTAGTGAAATTATGCAGTCAAAAGTACAATCAATAAATGCGCAAATGAGACTAATACTAGTTGTGGATGAAGTTCAGTTTGTCCTAATATATACTTATATTATATATATATATATATATATATATATATATATATATATATATATATATATATATATGCATACGTGGCTTTTTATTTTTAGTCTGTCTTGCATCGTGTTCTAATGGTGACTAAAATAGAGAAAAACACTTTATAACTTAACATTTATTGCAGATTTATTTTGCAGCGAAATTTGTCAAATTATGTAACTATTCTTTTTCCAGTCATAAATATTTCAAATGATATTAATGATTACCACTCCCACAATAAAACATTTCTCTGCACGACTGTGTGTAGCCACCACTAAATGGTTTCATCAGCCAAAACGTATCTTGAATATCTGGCGCAGCTTTCATGCTGCAGCAATTGCCGATTTTTTATTGCGTCCTGCATATTTATATTTACTTATAGTTCTTCATTTTTTGGATTTTCTATGAACCTACGTAATGGCTGCTTAAAACTGTTGTGCATTTGTTAGAACATATTCATCTCGTATATAACCTTGGCGAGTCACTGGTTTTATTGAATTTCACATGCGTATTGATTGGGGTTATCGCACTGTCTTCCCTTATTATTAAAGAGGTTATAAATGAATTATCCATGTTCAATATTGTTTTTACTTGATTATGCGTGTTTATTATTACGCTTTATTCTGTTTCCGATAATATTTATTGCCATGAAGGGAGTGGTTAAAATCTTTACTGTTTTTTTATTCATCATCATTATAGTCATGGTCGCCATAAGAAGCACTTCATCTGCATGTAAATCTAGCTGCCTCTAGGTCATATTATTATGCATGGTCCACTCAAGGTAGATTGAACGTTTTTGAATCCTAAGTTTGTTTGTTTGAGCCCTCGTCATTGCCCCAGCTTATGTAAGGAGCCCTAATAGAGAAGAAGCGCGACCCGATTGACTTATTTTCAAAGAGTGGAGTATTGTTTTAATTTAATTTGATGTATACATCTCGCCCATTATTTACATAAATTTGTCAGTATAAACCAGGCAATGTAAGCGTAGAAAAGGCAATTTATCATGTAGACAGTTTTCCTGCTTGTTTGAAACTCATTATGTAATGTCCACAATTTGACGCGGACAGGGCTAGAACCAGGGCACGTCTGCTTCGGAGTATTCTGTTAGGCTAGTTTAATTCGCAGTCGTTAAAGAATATTTCTTTTTCTACATGTTTCAAATGGTGGTCATTATTCACATTACCTAAACTACTACACGTGTTCAGAAGTTTGTTTGTACGTGGGTACATGCCTGTTTATGTCTAATAGTATTGCTTCTCTGCATAGATATAGCAGGCACGTTGTAGTTTTGCATTAACGTGTCTTTTTTCTTCATGCCTACATTTTTCGACTTATTACATAAGCAATATTGATTACGCTTCCAATATTCGTTTTTCGATAAAATTGTTGTTCCTAAATCATTAGCTGCGCGGGTGGTAATGAAAATTGATGAAGGTAGTTTTGCGAATTTTAGATGGCCATGGCAAGTAATAGCGCGTCGATAAGTTCGATTTATGGCAATTTTGATATTTTGTTCGACTTGTTTTATGAAATGAAATTAGTGTTTCTCTATTGTTCGCAAATGTGATTTCAGGAAGCGATCGTTTGTATTTGGTCAGGAAATTTAAATCTCATAAGTTGATATTGTATAGTTAATATCAAGAAGCTCCCATTTTTCTATTCAATCGATAATTTTCAAATTTGGCATGACAGAAACCGAAAGCTGTGAATAATCATTTTGCATGACTTTAGGACTAATACGTATTACCTTTCGGCCAACTTTATTGCAATCAATACTTCCAGTAGTTTTTGCGCTCATTATCAGGATTATGCTCTCCATCAATCTCTTCATTTTAAAAATACCATAAACGAGGTCGTGTAATGAAGGTAATACAAATCAGCTTATGATGG
Organism: Eudiplozoon nipponicum; assembly: GCA_029291075.1. Lineage (NCBI taxonomy): Eukaryota > Metazoa > Platyhelminthes > Monogenea > Mazocraeidea > Diplozoidae > Eudiplozoon > Eudiplozoon nipponicum. Next base: position 28,126 of record JAQBSW010005808.1, on the reverse strand, counting down.
TGCGAGCACTCATCGAAATTTTGCTGGAAATTAAGTTGATAGAAGAGAGACAAAGCTTGTTTCAGTAGCCAGGCTTTTTTATTAATCATTAACTTGTTTTTTTATTATTTTGTAGCTACTCTTCAAATAAACAAATACATTAAACTTCATTGATTATTGCTTCGTACTGTTAGGCGCAATCATAAGTCAACATTTTGATTTTTTGTATTCCTTAATCTATCATTAGCTGCTTGTTTTGCTCCGAACGGAATATATTTGAACCGTGTCCGTACTTTCCCTGAAATTATTGTAATGCCCAACTATTTATTAAGTATTGCGAAGCATTAACGGTTTAGCTCAGTATCATCATCATGAATAAAAGGTACAATCTCATGTAAATATGCGTTTCGTGGTTACTGGAGAGTCATTAATAGTAGCAGCAACTACACCACGATATACTTAGTTACGAAATTTGAAATAGTGTGATAATGCAAATATAAGCAGTTATTACAAACTTATTAAACTTCATAATTCTACGTATCCCAATAATATGCTTGGATAATTTGACTTTATTACTGGCTGAAAATATTTAATGTAACATTTTCGGCATAATCCGTTCAACGGAAGGTTGAATTTGAGCAGAACTTCATCAATTGAATGGATTCTTGTGAACAGCTAAATTTCTCTGGCACGCATAAAGACTACTAAGACTGATGATGGTGATGTTGATGATGACAATGATGGTAATGATGTTAATTGTAATTAGGAAGTTGCTGCTGCTAATTATGATGTTTAGGATAATTATAATGATGACGATGTTGCTGCTGATGATCATGATCATGATGTTGACGGTGGTAGTGATGTTGACAATGATGCTAAAGTTAATGGCGATGAAGAGGGAATGTTAGAAATTTGAGAAAACCGATTTATCTTTGTGATTGAAGCTATCTGGGTTTGGATATCCTTCATAACTTTTTTTTAATCCTCAGTTCGTGGATGACGCAATTCGATCCAGTCTAGCTGCATAAATTATCACTTTGTGAACATTTGAACGATGCTTGTGTGCACCGTAAAGATTTGCATTTGCTTACATTACACATAAAACGCATTTTAACTGTTCCTATTTTGCAAATTGCTAGGTGTCTTGCTTTATATTTTACTTACTGTGAAGATTATACTAGCTTTACTCTATCTTGGTGCGTTCACTGATTCAACTGGAAACTATGAACAATAACCTTCTAATGATGGGCTGTAGACTGGAGTTTTAGTGTGGCATAGTTCACGAAAGCGATTTTATTTTTTATGTGCTCAGGCTTTGGAGGCGCATCATTCTTCTGTCCGTTTACAAGATTATTTTTATAGCCTAAAAAATATGCTTATAAATAATCATTTATAGCAGTCAATTTCGCTTTTTAAAATTTGCTAGACTACGCGATGTTCTTAGTTTGACTTGGCAAATGTTTGACGCATCTGTTAGTTAACCTTGCTCCCAACTGCAATATTGACTTGACTGGCCAACGTTTTGTTATAAGCACAATGAATCTGGTAAAAATACTGATAAAATAGTTGTGAAACGAATCATGTTAAAACTCGCTGCCATCAAATGTGAAACGATGTTGAACAGAAAACCCGTGGAAACGTAATCTGTTTTATTGTTAATACAACCTATAAGTATGGTTCGGATGATAAACTTGTTAAAAATTTAAATGTGTACTGTTCATGACTTTATGGTTTTTGATAATACGAAGTTGGTCTTTCAATATATACTAGCCCTCATCATTCTATACTATGGCTTGAAAGTAACTTTCGTATAGGAAGACTCTATTTTATTCTAAAATTTCTTCAATTGAACTTAACTTGTGCTGTCTATTTCAACTTACACAATTTATGCTCACGTATATTGCTAGAAACAGTAAATGTCGTCCAATCATCTGATGATAAGGATGGTACATTTTCGACCAACGATAACAGCCTTAAATTGACATCTTCGCCTGCGGCAAGGAGTTTGACAAAACCCAGACCTGCTGGGGTTTGGCGTGCTTTAGAGCCACGGGAGCTACCTGCATGCGCTGTAATTCCGGTAGTCAAAGCTTCTCATCTAAACCAAGAGGTAGTTGGAGCTGAAACTGGACCTGGCAGAGGTCTCAGCGCTGTAGGTGACTGGAATGATTTAAGAAAGCAGCGGGATACCAAGCATCGTCAGGCGGTTAATGATTCGTCTACAGTTATGCCAGGTGTGTCGATAACAGTTTTTCTTAGAGTTGATAATTGATATTTTACTCTAGCTGTATCGTCTGTCTTAAAATCAATTTAAGAAGGAGCACATTTCCTCTTTAACTTTTATATAAAAATGCAGCGGAAGCAAAAACAATTTCCCTAACCGCATTACAATAATCACCCAAATGAGTATTCCGTATAATTATTACTCTTGTTTAGTCATAGCTCTTCATTTCTTTGCTTGTTCTAAATGTCAGCTAAGTTAATTTTACGTAAACGTTAGGATTGCAGGCTAACAATCAGGATATTATATAGAATCACTTGTACTGTTAGAAAAAAACAATGTCAACGAATCACCTAATGAAATTGATAGAAAATTTTTTACCAACGTTGGCAGCCTCACACTAAAGTCGATGATTCCTTGCAAGGAATGTCACAAAATCTAGACTTGATGTCATTCAGGTGGTTAAAGCTGCTTACCTAAACCAGCATGTAATTGAAAATAAAAAACGTTGAGTGGTCTTAGCGCTGTAGGTGGCAGGAATTATTTAAGGAAGTGGCGTGCTGCCAAACATTGATATGCGGCTAATGATTTTTGTCTACTTATGCAAGATAAGGAGATAATGGTTTTTGTTAAAATTAATAATTTCATTTTAATCTGTTACCGTCATCAGTAACAAACAATGTTTGGATGTTCTATTGAGAACCGGTTCTTTGAACGCCAAAATAATTGAAGACCGCGTAGAGAACGGAGTTGTACGAAGATAGACCCCGGTTTAAATCAGCTGTGGTTACGGCATCAGGCCCTCAAATCTTGCTCTTAATGCGGCCGAGTTATAATTAATTTTGCATCACTAAATGCAACACCTTGTTAAATGACGTAGCGATTTATTTCATGCAGACGGGACGGTGACATGTCTCGTTAACAGGTTTACCACATTCTAGTAATCGAACAATGTTTGTCCTCTGTCCAGGTCGCGAGCGCATTCCATGGCACCTGCACTCGTCCATTCAGTGCATTACCACAGTCTTCCGGCTGCGAGAATACGATTGAAATTCCGCTGCATGCGACCGCACGTATTCTGTCCTAATATTCGTGCACTCACTACGAATACAAATAAGTAGCATCCCTTCAATGTCACATTTGTTTCTACTTGGACACCTTTAACTGCAGTCGATAGAATACCAAATAGTATTTGGAGCGTATTGAAGAAAGATCTAAGCAAGCTTTAGCTTGTCTTTATAAAAAGGAGAACTTCTTTCCTATCTATAGTTAAACTATAGCTGTTCAAAACGCATCGTCCGCTGCTAAACTAGGTAGAGACCTCACCCTGGTTCGTATGCTTTGCAAAGAGTTTTCAGCCAGCTACGCGACTGAAAAAGTACAATAATTACTTAATATCGATAATGAGTTAAAAGCAGTTTGGAAGCTTAACAACCTATTACAATTTCTACTCAGATCCTAAAACTTACCAGTGGTCATTCTACCAAGGGATTAGGGAAAATTCCGTTTCTCAAACACAGCTATTCAACCACTTCCAAAATCTTTGCAATCCGAGATATAGTGAAAACGATGTGGTTAGTGATAAAATGCTCCTTCAACAATGTTATGAGATAGAAGTTTTATCTCCTAATTTGATAAAGCGGCGAAGATAATTTGTTCAAATAAGGGATCTCAAAACTGCCGGTGTCGAAGGTCTCTCAAGAATTTTTAAAGTTCGGTGTACTATAAGTTCAGAGGCAACTACTTACGTTTATCGCCGTAGTCTAGGGAGTGAATACGTCCAAAAATGAGTAGAAGTGTTCCGCTATGATACAAAACTACCGTGTTAATGTATCATTGCTGCGCAGAAAGAATATTTGTATAATGTTTTATTAGGTATTTCGCAACACATTGTAAGCGAAGATTGGTTGCGCGTGCGGTGATAACAATTACTATACTTAAGTTTTAGATCTTGGTATAAGCACCTGACCCATTAATATAAATATAAACTAAGAATTGTATAGTGTAGAAAAGACAATTCATCCAGTAGACCGGTTTTGTCCTTATTGGGAACTCATCACGTACTGGCCAGAATTTTCCGCGGACAGGGCTCGAACCTGGGCACGTCTGCTTCGGAATCTGGTACTCTAACCACTGAGCCACCCTATGCGGCAGTAGAAGTAGTAGATTTGTTCAAATAGGATCAGATGGAGATACCATTCAGCATAAACAAAAAGTATAATCTCATGTACACATGCGTTTAGTGCTTATAAATGACTTGTTAGTAGGAACCAGTTCTACGTCCTATACCCACTATACAATATGGATCCAAACGCATCGTAAACAGCTTTTATGGCTTATTTAAATCCGTAGCTTAAAATCGTGCTAAATAGCGCCCAACCGCCAAACTTCAAGCATTTCTTTTACCCAGTATATCTAGTGAGACAATATGGGTACGACTATGCCCATATTGCTAGACGAATTTGCTCTACTGTATCTGCTTTTTGAAAATCAGTCAAACCACTCTTGAATCGGCCGTCTATTTCCCAAAGCACTTTGTTCAAGCTGTTCTAGTTGGTTATACTGTAGCTTCTCTTTTATGATGAGTAGACTTGTGACGAAATACTAAAGCTGTCAGCGCTTCGATTTAGATCATTTTCTGCTGAGCGTCAGAAGGAATACATAAAAAGAAAAGCTTACGAGGGGTTCAGTTTCATTATGTCGCTTTCTTATGTACCTTCGCCGTTGAATCTAGTTTTGGAACGTCTGTCGTTGATTGTGGCACTATTTGAAAAGTCGATTTACATATATTTCCTTTATGCTTCGATTGCATCTTCGATGGATTGATGGAATCACACAAAAGATAGACCAGCAATCTCGTGGTCATACATTATTAGCGATGTCAACTACTTGATCACTCAACAACATAGCCTCACTTACCAGGAGAATTTGCGTAAATCTCTTGAATATAGTGGCTGCTATGTGAAATCATATCACTGTCGAACTTTATCTCGGAACGTCGATTGCGTTGGTGCGGGCACTGTTTGAGCATTCCAATTTATCTTCCTTATCACTAGGCCACCGAGACGCTTCTGGGAATGTGTGTAACAGCAGGAGCGGTATGCCAACTATCTCTTGCACGAGCATTATTATTTTCGATACCAATCATTTGATCACGATGTACTGTATTCTCACCGTCAAAGAGACACATGAGTAAGCGAAAACCTGTTTAACTTTGGTAGAAAGCAGAATACTGTACGGAGGCATGGCTTATTCTGCCTTTTTTGCCTAGATTATTGGAAGCCACTTTGTGAGAGATGTAGATCTGTGACTACGTATGTGTGCATATATTGCTTTATGTGAAAATAAATACATATTTTGAAACTAACGGATATGCTGTTTTATAACAAATCTTGCCTCACTTGTATCGCCTCGCCCTATTCAGGGTTGTTCTTGTTCAATATATCATATGGGAATTATTCACATTCCGCTAAAGATAGCTAGCACTCCATGCAATTTAAAAAATATATAAACTATCCAATCAACTGCAAATTCCTTATTTAAATACGGAGATCGTCAATTTTGCGTATTCTTGAATCTTTTTCGATAACAATGCACGATTTTGTACTTAGTTATTCAATTAAATGTACGCGAACATAAAGGAAGATTTCGATTTTCTAAAGGGTGGGTTTCAGTAAAGCGTGTGCTTATAGGTAATAATTAATGAAATCTTTTTTAGAATCCAGTTTTCCTAAATAGTCTCGCATATATTTGCCCAATCTTGCAACTATTGTTGAGTGGATGACCAAATTATCACTATCGCGAGAGCGTTAGTATAAAAAATCAGTCGTTATAAATGTCTCCTGAAATTTTCCCAGTTGTCTGGCGAACAGTATGCGTAAACAACATTCGGAGACAATACCCCATCCAATACAGGTAGGTGTCATTAACTATATGCGATTGAGATAGAAGATCGAAAAGCTGACGTGTATAATTCGTCGGCTCGCAAACATTATTTATAACCTAGTCGATATTTTTCATTAGACAATATTTTATGTATTAGTACAAGAAGTAGGCTGTGTGAAGTGAATCTCTTTTAATCGCCTCATCTAATTATATTAATTATTTAATTTTATCTTGCATAGCCAATATAATCCTGGCGGGTTTGATTAGCTTAGACCAGGTTATTTGGTTCAAATTCTGGTTCAAAAATCATTCTAATTACTGTAATTTTACTTGTTTTGTTGATAATCCTAAATTTAGGTCATTCACGCAATTGGAAATCATTGAGCAATCGAAAAGCATACGGCAGATCAATCAGCTTATATGAGAAAAATCCGATTACTGGCAAAACATCAGGTAATTGTTTGCTTTACGACTTTACTGGCCATAAATATGGTACATTTCTAAGTCTCAATACCGGTATGCCATTTTGAAACTCATTTTTAATTCATAGAACTCAATTTTTTAATACCATTTAATAGACAATAGTCATAACAAAACATTATCAAAAATTTCTAATGAAGTCTCCTGCGTAGAGTTTTTCTGAAGAACCTGCGAGTTACATGTACGAATAAACTATGCATCATTGCTGAACTAGTTTGGCATCAAGAAGAGCAGATGTGTTTGTCCACTCCATAAAACAGAGCAAGAAATTTACCCCAGTACTAGGAATGCTGACTTGTAGCTACAAACGTCTCCAGACTAATGCTTGTTGAGCATTAGCTAGTCTGACAGCAAGCCTTTGTCAACACGAACTGGATAAAGTTAGCCATCATCCGAACATAATTTGGACGATATCACAGGATTCTGTCAATATTTGTAATAAAACAAACATTGGTTGCGCGGGTGGTGATAACAATTAATATAATCAAGGTTGCTATCTTGATATAAGCACCTGACCCATTAATTACTTACATATGTCAGTTTAAACTAAAAAATGTATAATGTAGTAAAGGTAATTCATCCAATAGACCGGTTTCGTCATTATTGGGAACTCATCATATACTGGCCAGAATTGGCCGCGGACAGGACTCCAAACAGGGAGGATCAGTGGTTAGATCACCAGATTTCGAATCAGACGTGCCAGGTTCGAGCCCTGTCCGCGGCCAATTCTGGCCAGTACATGATGAGTTCCCAATAAGGACGAAACCGGTCTTCTGGATGAATTGCCTTTTCTACAATATACAATTCTTAGTTTATACTGACATATGTCAGTAATTAATGGGTCAGGTGCTTGTATCAAGATACAACCTTGATTATATTAAAGATTGTAGTAATTTGCCATGCTTGCACTAGTTTCGGGCAAATTAATAAGTGTGCATATGATAATACTACATATTTTGTGCTGAAGCTTAGTTATCGCCATAATTTTCACAGTGAATTTGTTGCAGCTTTAATCGTGCTCAAGTTGACTTGCGAAAAATTTAACTTTTCAATTATATGCCCTAGGGATATAGTGTAATCTACCATTGCGGAGACCAATCTTCGATTATTTTCCTACAAGGAAATATCCCTAATTTTCTCACTTCTGTATTTTTTATTGAGCTCGTGTCAGTTAATTCGTCCTGCGACGACAACCTGTAGCTGGCCCCGTTGGAGCATTGCATTTAATATTCACATAGAGAGGATGAATGCTACCCGCTAGTACCGGAAAATCTAACAATATTATTGACGTCTCTATGACCCAATGGTTCTTAGGCTAAATATTTATATGGTTTTGGCTCGAATTATGATCATTTCAGCGATAAGAATTGAACTCCTATGGACAATATTTATGCCACAAGTATTAAGCTGCAGCCCAAATATTATTTTCAAAAGTGAGTTTTGAAACATAAACCCAGTTAAAACCACATGCACAAATTAATTAGATACATCGCGGGGTAGCGTTTAATTGAAACGAGAACCAAAGTAGTATTTATCACCTAGTGGGACAAGACTGATTTTCCCCAAAATATCTGTCACATTTTTAGAGTTGTTTTTTTCTTTTTCTGGTTTTGCCAAGATTTCGGCCCTCGTTTAAACAGGTAATTTAAGTCAACTTTATGATAATAATCATTGTAGAATGAATCTTCCTTTATAGCTATGGATGTACATGGTGATCCAACGCCGAAATAAGATTGGCTATCGCCAAAGTTTACCTGGCGTCTAACTTAAAATTACTGAGCCTTTGAGAATTATTCAGTTTAGGGCTACTGTATCTTTTGAATTTTATGCACATAGTATCATTTTAGTTTAGCTTAACAAGAGATATATTATCTGCTCTCTTCCCTATTTGTGCCTTTCTTTAATGAGGGTACGCTTTCTCCTTGTTAGTATTTTTAGCTAATTTTTATTTTAAACAGCGAAGAAATCAAAAAAGGTATCTATTAGTATGCTTGCTTTGCACTGGTTATTCGCTATAACGTTTATATTTCTATCCCTTTTAGTCACCATAAAATATCCTCTTTCCAGTACGTCGTAAGGTTTTGTAGGAAGGAACACACACCTCTTAAAACTTAGTTTACTATTTGTTTGTACAGATTACCTGTAAAGAAATCACTATCCTTAAACCTAGAGTAAATTTCCTCTTCACATACAATACTTGTTTCAGCTGTACAATTTAGCTGTTGAAATCTGATATTGGTGACCGTCTGAACTGTCTACGACTTTTAAATTGAATGGACAGTGTACAACACCAGTCCGAAGCTAGGCAATACTTAGATTATTTAAATTCATCTGCAAACAAATATGATACCTTAAATGAGAGCCCTGCTTATATTACTGATTTTTATCTTGAATTGCTGCACAGATTGCTTCTTGCTAACGACGGTGCTAATTTGAATGATGAAAATAAATAAACAGTTTCTTTTGTGCTTTTACGTATTTTTATTCTAGGCGAACCAAACGCTGACGCATTTGTCGTTGTAGCGCGCCGTGACTCTGCCTTCTTAGGCGTCGCCGACGGTGTGAACTGGGGTGAATCTGCTATGAAGGCTGCGCGTTGTGCTATTCTGTCATCATTGCGATGTGTAGAAGCAAGTCTGTACGCTGATAATAGTTCCAATGAGATGAACAGGGGTGGGACTAACCATCTTATGGGCAATAGAATGTTAACAAGTTCTTCATCAATGTTGTTTGGTAGTGGGCCTACTGAGCAGAAAATTGATGTTCGTACGACACAGGTGAGTAGCGCATGTATGTTCTGTTGTCTCTGCTACTGTTAATGTCGTTTCTTATTATTATGAGAAATGTTATCGCAAGTAGTTACAGTTGTTGTATTATAATTATTATGATAATTAATGCTGGTATGTTGGATTTTGTTACCCTATTTCTTTTTGCACATAGTTATAGACAGTTCTGGCTTGTTGACCGCCGAGCCATGTCTAACAATACCGGTATCGCTATCATTAATCTGACTGGTAATTAATTGATCAAACTATCCGTCTCTTATAATGTATTCATTAACTTCGTTTGAATTTGACGAATTTTTTCATAGTTCTTCGAACTAATATTTACTTCTGGGAATTAGCTACGTTTCTTCATTGGCATGTATGTATGTATGTATGTATGTATATGTATGTATGTATGTATGTATGTATGTATGTATGTATGTATGTATGTATGTATGTATGTATGTATGTATGTATGTATGTATGTATGTATGTATGTATGTATGTATGTATGTATGTATGTATGTATGTATGTATGTATGTATGTATGTATGTATGTATGTATGTATGTATGTATGTATGTATGTATGTATGTATGTATGTATGTATGTATGTATGTATGCATGTATGTATGTATGTATGTATGTATGTATGTATGTATGTATGTATGTATGTATGTATGTATGTATGTATGTATGTATGTATGTATGTATGTATTATGTATGTATGTATACATGTATGTATGTATTTCTTGTGTATGTATGTATGTATGTATGTATTTATATATGTATGTATGTATGTATGTATGTCTGTATGTATGTATCTATGTATGTATGTATGTAGGCATGTATGTGTGTATTTATGTATTGTATGTATGAATTTGTCGTGACCCGGGCTTCATTTGTAGCTCATTTTCTTAGTTTAGTACTCCTGCCATTTCGCTATACCTGACACACACTACACGCAACATGCGGTATTTACGTATGTTTTTCTTAGCCTTTACTTCAGGTGGAACCTATTTTGCATTTCTTGAGAACTTAAGTTCTAACCAGCCACCGGTAGCGGTCATCGTTTTTTGAACCACCTGAAGTTGCTCCACCACCCTATAGCTGACCCTCCCTCATGGTCTGTCTTCTACACTACAGACCCACTCCAGTCTACCCAACGACTTCTCCAGTCCCAATGAGATAGATAAAATACAGCAACTGCTTTATTAATAGGATTTAGAGATTGATATTTATTACACACAGCTTATAAAAACTAATCATTTACTTAACTAATTAATTCAATAAACGGTATATACAAAACAATTTCAATTTTGGCATGTAAGCCAAACATTCAGAAAATAAAATTAAAAATGGTTTCTCTCTTCCTTTCTACGAAAATCTAGGTTAAATAATTATAGAAGAATCGTTTAAATAAAAGTTCACACACTATGTAACATTAGCAAAAAGTTCAAATAATAACATCTTATCAACATTTATTCCGCTTATAACTTGGGCGGTCAAATTAAAGCACAAATCTACATTAACTTAATAGCTCTCAGAAAAGTGTGACTGAATATTTTCTATGCGAGTTCAAGCAATAAGCACAAAAAATACCAAAAGTATAGCATAATCTAAATATGCAAGAAAGCATTGGGCGTTCATAGAAATACGATATGACATGCAAATAATTAACCAGTCGTCAGTCAGTCAGCTAGGCATTTGTACTTATATGCACCGACGTAGCAAGGTAGTCACCGTCTAGTTGCACTACTACGTCACTCAATTTGCCATTATAGAACAGACATTATGCATCGTTAGGAAGTTATTTTGAAATGAGGCTCAATGGCAGGGTTTTAAAAAATAGTAAATTTAATTACAATCGCTATATATAATATATATATATATATATATATATATATATATATATATATATATATATATATATATATATATATACATAAATATGTCTGAGTATATGTGTGAATGTATATTCTTCATAATACCCATTGCCTTCGAATATTACGCAATACATTTCTTATTAGGAAGAAAAACGTTTTAATAACAAAGTTGATGGTGGCCATTTACTCGAGAGTGCTAAACACCACTTTAAAATCTTTCATTTATATTCATTCTGGGTTTTCATTTTATTATGTGAGTGGAAAGTAGTCTGATTCGGTTTTACTCTTATTTCTTGTTTTGTCTGATGAGTAAGTGTATATGCGTTTGTGCCTGTATGCTTGTAGGGGTCTTTAACGTTTTATTTCAAACTGACGTCTGAGATCTGGTCATTTTTGTATTGATGATTTGAGAGTTTACCAACTGTTCGCTTTGATGGCTGTTATGTGTACAAATTCTAACTTACTGTACGTAATATATACTGAGTCTGTAAAGTATACCGGCGTAATACCGGCTCCTACTGATGAGTCGCCAAAAAGCACGAAACGAATGTGCACAAGATTATACTTTCCGTTCACGCTGTCTTTGCTTTATCCTTCTAATCATTTCGGAAATATTTTGTTACGAGGTGCGCAACACCTAATTCATAGTCATATATATTAGTTCTCCGCCACAAACAGTATCAAACTGTTATATATATAATTTAATGATGTCATGTTTATCACGATATGTGATAACTGATATCGGTCAAGGCCAGTGTACGGATTTACTGGGGTAGCAGATGTCCATAAATAGTTGTAATTCTCAATCTTGGTGATCCATTGTGAGGTCTTTAGTTTCTCTATCAATTGTTATTCTCATCCTCGTTTCTCTCTTCTTGGTAAAAGTATTGTATTCGTTGTCGTGATTGATTTATTCACTCATCATCTTGTCGTATTGATTTGCTGTCTTCGACGACATTAATCAATAAGTGGCTTATAAATTTATTTGTCGGTTTCTGATTGTTTCTCCTGCACTGATTAAGTAGCCTTTTTTGCACAAAATCTGGTTGCAAACATGATATGAAGAACCTAATTCTTTCCAGCAGTTAGGCACACACAAAATAGGCTTCAATATAAATGTTCAGTTTCTTACGGATAAAAGGCTGACTCGACTCTTTTATATTCTCTATAATGGCCATTGCCTGTGAACATTACACAGTATATTTCTTATTAGGAAGAAAAAACACGTTAATAACAAAGTAGATAATAGTCATATATTTCGAGATTACTAAACATCACTTTACTATCTTTCATTTATATACATCTTGGGTTTTCATTTGATTATGTGGGTGGCAAATAGACTGACTCTGTTTTACACCTATTTCTTGTTTGAGCTGATTATTAAGTGTATGTGCGTATGCTCCTGTGTGTGTCTTTTTGCGTGTAGGGTTATTTATTGTTTTATTGCAATGTGCTCTTTGAGATGTGGTTATTCTTGTACTGAGAGTCAACCAACTTTTCGCTTAGTTGGCTGTTACGTGTACGCATTTTTCCTCAGAGTGTCATCTTTCGTTTCGCTCTGTTCCTCAATTTTGTTCTGTCCTCTTGGTAACAGCGCAGGGTGCGCATTCAATACTGCAATCCTCACACCGTGCGCTGTTACCATGGGGACAATGTTGGCTTCACCGATATTGGTTGGATCGTTTAAGCGGATTCCCTTAGAATTTATTATAAATATGTGATCTAACCGATATTTAATTATCCCTCACTCTGCAGTCTGTGTTCATTGTGCAGATAATTCTCTTACTAGGTATTCCAATCCGTCAGAAGTAAATTTGCTCAACACAAATGTTTTTCTTTTAATTAATTATTTATAGGACTTTGCTCGTATAAAACGTGTCCATTAAGTAAAATGAAATATAAATACTTATTATTTATATTCACTTCTTCGGATTTTTAAATATATATATATATATATATATATATATATATATATATATATGTATATATTGTCAGTATGAATTTAAAATTGATAATATAAGCAAGGCATTTCAGCAAGTGGAACGCTTTAATCTTATCTGACACTCATAAATTAATTTCCAGAATTTCCACGAACGGGACATGAGCCGGTGCACATTTGTATCGAGATCTTGCGCTCATCCATTGTGGCTATTTATAAATTCAGATCTCAAGAAATGCCAAAAAGGTTTTAATCGAGGACAAGGTTAACCAAAAAAACATGAGTTAGTCTAAGACTCAAAATTGCGTGTTTTGTTCGACTATGGGGGGCACAGTGGTATAAGTGAAAATCTCTTAAGAAAATGTGTCCTAGTTCAAGCGCCGATCGCGGTAAATTCTGACAAGTACTTGACGAGTCCCCAACAATCATGAAATCGGTCTACTTGAAAAAATTCCTTGGCTACCTTGTGCAATGTTTAGTTTATACAGAATATGTATGTATGTATATATATATATATATATATATATATATATATATATATATATATATATATATATACACGTTTGCTTGTCAGAAAACCAAACGTTTTGTATCATTTTTGTTTTGTTTGTTCTGTTGTTTTTATAATATAGCGCTTAAACATTTCACGGGACTGTGCTAGCAGCAAAAAGTATGAGCAGATTTTTTGAGAAAAATGTACAGTACGTTTAATAATCCGTCAGAGATAGTGCAAAAATATCTTATTCAATAGCTGTGAGCGGTTGAAAATTACAAACTTGTAGTTCAAGCTTGAGCGATATGCGCCTATTTAAACTTTTCCATATGAAAAACGATCTGTGTGTTATTAAATGCATTAAATGTTAATTCTCCATCGTTGCTTTGGGTTGTTCATAGATTATGACTTGTGTAATGCAATATTTTATTAAGCCTAATGCTTGTTTACACAATCCAAACACACACACACACACACACATATATATATATATATATATATATATATATATATATATATATGTGTGTGTGTGTGTGTGTGTGATGTAGAAAATAAGTAGTCATTTATCTCAAGGGAACGTTTAAATGTGCGCAGATGAAATAAATTTAAACTTGAAATATAAATGTTGCAAAGAAGCCAAATTTAATACACAGGATATTACTGGAACACGTTTCCACGATTATGAGTTATACGGTTTGAATACCTTTCAGAAGGCTAAATTGAAGCTGGAAATATGACGAGGCTTATCGTTTCAACGCTATACTAGTAATACCTCAGAAGAATGTACTGTAAATTTACTTTTATTAAAATATTAATTTCACTCCGCAAACCCCTTAAATACGCTTTTTTATGTATTTTGGTTTAGCATTTTTCGTATTTGTAATGTTGATTAATAATATGTAGCGATTTGAGGCACACTTTTTTTTATAAAAACGACTTTATACGGTGCATGTAAATAGGGAAATTTTTGTCTGATCTCAACTCGACTACATTATTTAGTTCTTTATATACAGTATTTAGAAAGCGAAATAGATTTGAAAAAACAAACTGAAAACATAAAAGGCAGACACATCCCCTCGCACACAGCACATAAATGTCAAGTGCTTAACTTCGGTTCGTGAGCAATTCCTTTTGCTTATTTAACTGCGGAGAGAATGCTTTGCTCAACGGTCTCTACAACGTGCGGCTTATTTTCGTGTTTTGACTTGAAAAACACCCGAAACTCCGGCTCTTTTGCAATATGCTGTTGGGGTATTGTGTTCAAGTTTGCTAACTGTGCTTATTCTTAAATGTTCTTGAATCTATCTCTATATCTTGCGGTATTCCTACCTAAATAGCGCGTTGAAATGATATTGCATGTGTAAGAACAAGCAACATTGAAATTTTTATTTTTAGGGAGTTTATTCTTAATGATTGCTTTAAGCCAGGTATTGTGTTGTAAACTCAAGCGGAATTTTCTTGTGAGGCATCCTAGTAAATACTACATTTTTCATTCGTCGAGCAAGTATTTAGTGTTTTGCATTCCTTTTAATTGATATATTGCCATATATGATCCCTCTGTTGAATAAGGCTTTACAAACGTTTTGTTACTATTTACAACTCATCTTTGGTTCCGATAATTTTTCGATATACCCGGTTTCTAATGAAGTTGCTTTAAAATTGACTAGCTCTTGGCCTTGAAATTCTTCTGAAGAGATTTCCTTGTTCTGCTCGTTAAATAGCTCTAGTTGCAAACATTGAAAATGAAACGGTTAATTAAAAAATGGTTTCATATATATCTTAGTGATGTTAATTGTGAATTCATTATTATCTATAAAGTTGTAAGGAAAAATTACATGCTTATGCACGTACTTGTGTTGGCTGCCTTTTTCAGTTTACTAGTGAGCATAAAACACACCAGTTTTAAGACAGAAAGATGGTAGTTTAAAAAGGATATTACGAAAGCAGTCATAGACTAGTCAGTGCATATATTATCATATATATATATATATATATATATATATATATATATATATATATATATATATATATATATATATATATATATATATATATATGGAAAGCACAATTTTTCCAACAAGATAAAGCAAATCTGTTTGGAGGCATTTCTGTGCTAAAAACTGGTGGTGCCAAATTCAACCTTATTTGAAAACGAGTGACTCGAAAGATTAATTGAAGCAAGCAACAAAAAGATGCCGTAAAGACGCGCGCAGCCAAATGATCATATATAAGTCTTATCTAGTATAGAGAATGCACCATTCGAAATATTTATTCTATGAATTTAGAAATCAATAACTACTAAGTTGATTGGTACAATATGATTAACATAATTATATAATCCTTGATTGCATGGGTCCTAAGAACATTTATTTAAATAAAGATTGCGAGTTTGATATAATCGCCCATCCCATTACATATGCATCTATTAGTAACGAAATCTGGACAGCACTTGAAGAGTTCTCAATAAGAACGAACCCTGTCTACTTGATGAATTTCCTCTGCTACAATATACTATAAGATGCTTGCTTAAAAAACGCACGCAACAGAGCAGTCGATGATTGTTTATTTGCACACGTGTGATTTACGCTTAGAACGCTTTGTTATTTTATACTAAAGTTAACCTAGGTACCGTTTGTATTTTAACCGTGTTGACAAAAATAACACTTTTTTTCACAAAAGTCCAATACATGTTTAACAAAATTAATACTTCAATCTAGGCGGAATTCAGTGTGCTCTTCAAAGCAAGACATTGTATAAAGTTGCGTAGGATATTTTAAAGTACAGCCTTTCGTATTCCAAATTCAAATTTTCGGCCACTGATAAATTTGCTCTCCCAGATTCGTGTTGTTTAAATACATTTTAAACTCATCATTGCTTTTATAATAATAATAATATAGCACACTTCAATTTATAACAGGTATACCTATTCAACAAAACTCTAGAGCTAACTGGGTCATGTCTTACGATATTGGAATGAATCCTCATAGCCTAAGGTCTATGGAGCAGCTTCATGGTGGCTTCTTTGGAACGTGGGAAACCAGATTTTTTATTGAAACATATTCACTTCTATCATATTCCAAAGATAATTGTTGGCCTTCAAAAAATTGGGATAACTATCTTCACAGATTCAATTTCTAAACTTGGTTCGTTTTGTAATAATTTTTATTAAATATAGACTTAAAATCAAATTTTTGAAAGCGTTATGAATACTTTTCATTTGTCAGGCATGTACTTTCTAGGTTGCTTTTAATGTCTCAAGGAGATATGTTATCTTGAATACTTTTATATACACTCTTTATATGCATTACTGTTGACTTGAATTTACATGATCTTTATCAAGAAATCTCAAAATCCCAAAACCATTTAGAAGCATTGCCGGTGACCTAAGTTGTACGTAAATTGTCTTCGCCAAATCATTTGGTAAAAAGGTTTTTTAAATTTATGAATCCCACTGTTGGTGCTATTCGACCTCTTGTTGTAACGATATATTCGACTAGTCTTAGCAAAATAATTTCTGGTAAAATCTAAGTGAATGCTGTTAAGATTGAATGGCTGAAGACAGACGAGGAGATCAAGCGAATGCAGATGGAATCGTTTTACGCTTTGTAAACCATTAATTGTTCGCAGGTAATGTGCTATGCTATTTCGCAAATGAAGAAAGTAGATCTTTTAAATTTAATTTCTGATGTCGATTTATTTTTAGCTTAAGTTTCCTTGCCATTTTCTTTCTAACATTATTTAGGATATGGCACAACTTCTATTTGAGTGTTGTTCATCCGCTCATCAGACAATTGTACAGCACACCCGAGGCTTAACTACCCTCTGTTTGGCACTTGTTCTTCCTATTGAACCGCCACCTTTGCCGAGTCCTTTAATGCATTATATAACGTCGTCACAGTGTAATTGGCGCTCGTCAAATGCAAATTTGTCCAATACTGTGGATAGCGAATCAGCGCGCCAAAATGAACGCGAACTTGATGGACAAAAGAATGCTCGGACGAGCAATCCATCATGTCTAACTGACAACCGTGCGAGCGTAGCCAGCCAACAGCCGACTGACGTAAGTTTTGTGTTATTGTAGTCTACTTAACTGACATGAAAATTGTGGTGAGAATTTTTCCGCCTGCTATTTTAAGACATCATCGCTTATGAGGGAGTGATAACTATTTGAAAACCAAGTTCGCGAACTAGAAATAAACACCATTCTAATTTTACTTTAAAATGTTTACATGAAATAGTAAAACACGTTGAGATGTTTAGCTCAGACTAGCTTTGTGATATGTCTTGTCGACGCTTATTAGAATTATTGCAGCGGTAATTAATAATATCGTCTTGGTTTCTTTTTTTCTCATATCCCCTATTATTGAGCGTTGCATGTCTAGTAAGAATGTGGTTCATATACGACCAGAAAGATTTGCCAAAGTCATCATTAACGAATGGGCTAATCTCATGAAAAGATGCCTTTTGTGCTTACCAGTGACTCAGCAGTTGGAGCCGGATCTACGACTTTCACATATTTTTGTTTTCTCAAGTGAAGTTAGACAGTTACATGGTGCGTCTGTCTCACATTTCCTGACTAAATATATAGAGTTTTGAGACATAATGCCCGCTCCTACTGATGAGTCGCCAGTAAGCAAAAAATGCATATATTCACATGAGATTATTCCTTGTGTGCGTGCTGACTTTGGCATATCATTCTGGTTCTATCAATATTTTTTTTATTGTTCTCATAGGAACTTTAATGTTTTTTCTTATACAAAGAAGGAAATATATTTTCATGTTTTTGTGTCTGGTATGTTATATGAAGTTTTATTCTAAATACATGCTTGTTTTATTCTTTATAAAATGGAACGATTACGAAAATCTATCTCGTGCTAATTAAAAAATCACTGCATTCTCACTTATTTAATACATCAGTCGATCATATCTAGAGGCTATGTTTCATGTCTACTAGGTATGCATCAAGGTGATATTGTGTTCATGCAAAATGGTATACACCGACCAATACTGGAGAAAATATATTTCGCATTGCTGGACGTAAACACGAATTAATAAAAATAAATAAACAAATAGATTGCCGGACGAATCTTCGTTTAGACACTGTATCAATTTGTAGTGGTGATTTTATTGTCCAGTGGCAACAATTAGCGTGGATCGTGAAAAAGACAGCCAGAAAGCCATCGAAAATTTATCCAAAAGACAAGAAAAACTATATTAATGAGTGTTAGTGGACTATATTGACGGAAAAGTATTAGTTGTAAAAGTGTACTCATTTACCGTTCTGTAAATTTCCTAACTTTTTAGTTTGTGTTTACTACGTTCAAGTGTTAGAATAGAGTTAATCTATTCTCTCTGGTTCCATGCAGCTGGCTGGAAACAGATTCTTTTTGTTTACCGTGAATACCTATCTACACCCACCACGTGGGAAATTTATATTGCTTTATGCCTCTTAGACTAATGCCTAAGTGGTACACGTACTTACTGATTAATTTGTGTCTAGCCATTAACATTCAATTCAGTCGGCCACTTTTATCATCGAAGCATGTTATCCTTTATCAATTTTATGATACCTGCAAATACTTCCATAAATAATAAAGGTCTTCTTCAGCAAAATCACGCTCATTGCAGTCAATTATTAAGCATAAAAAGACAGAAAGGCCACAAATTCACTGCAGAATTCATATTTGTGCATATTCACCCACATTTATTGCTTTCCTTATCGGTCTAAAGTTTCATATAAATATATGGCGAATCCTATTGGTATTAATACAAAGTAAATGTTTTATCATTTTTGCACATTCAGTAGTGCGCTGTGTATAAAATTGACATTCATACTGGCTTCCTGAATTATGTAGTAAATTCAGTTAGAACTGCTAATAAACGCACAGCTATAATTTTAGCTGTTCAATCGAGATGTGGAGTTAAGGTATATCTAACAAGTTGAACTTGGCATTTGTTGAAACCTTACATGAGAAATGCTCTGATACAAATTAGGTGTCCAATAAATTTTGGTACTTAAGACGGTATAAACCAATTTGAATGTGCAAAAAATGGGTTAAATTGAGATAAACATCTGACCCATTAAATTCTTAGATTTTGTCAGTATAAACTAAGAATTGTATAGTGTAAAAAAGGAAATTCATCCAGTAGACCGGTTTCGTCCTTATTGGGAACTCATCATGAATTGGTCAGAATTTTCTGCGAACTGGATTCGAACTTGTGCACGTTTGCTTCGGAATCTGGTGCTCTAAACACAGCCACCCTCCCGCACTGCCGAGCCCTGTCCGCGGCAAACTCTGGCCAGTACATGATGAGTTTCCTATAGGGACGATATTGGTCTACTGGATGAATTTCATTTTCTACACTATACAATACTTAGTTTATACTGACAAATGTATGTACATAATGGGTCACGTGTATATATAAAGTTCACAACCTTTATTATAGTAAATGTTATCACCGTCCGTGCAACCAATGTTCGTTTAATTATATAAATGGATTAAATGTTTTATCTAAATAAAGCTAAAATTTGGAAAGTCGATGTTAAGGAATACAGGATAATATTTTATTCAATAACTTATACGTATTTATTTTCAGTCTCTTTGCTAAAAATGGAGCATGTGTAGTTTATTTCAAAGTTATATGTCCATAATACCATTCATAGATTATGTTTTAAACGTGAAGATTGTTGAGCTTATTAGAAATTCAAATGCTAGATGTGAAAATAGAAATCGAAATGATACTGCAATACTTATAGGTATGTCAAATAAGATGGAAATACTAATTAGACGAAGAAAAAACAATAAAAAATATTACTTAGGATGAACAGAATAGTTTTGCTGAAAAAAACTAGTTTTTTTATCAGAGATCACTTTGGACCAGAGAAAACAAGGAAAAAACAAAGAAGTTAACGTATGCGAACAGAAAGTAAGGAAAAAACCAAAGCAACATTGTCGTTGAAATAAATAAATCAATATCAGAGAAATGTCTGTTTCGATGGCGTTAAACAAGGACATAATTCAAACAAATATTTTTTAAATTTTAACAATAAAAGTTAGAACAAAATATCTACTAAGCTAAAACTATTTGCAATGTGATTCTTAGGCAGCTCATTTGAATTAATATTCAGAATTCATTTCACAACAAACAAGTATTTGTGAGACAAAGTTTGCATGGAATCCCTGTGACAACGTTGATGCACTTCGTACGAGTCTAGCATTACTACCTTTCATTTGTTCTCTTATAAAAAGTTTAGTTTTCCCCGCAATGTGTTTTATCTTATCCTGCCTTTATCCATTTATTCATTATCACTTCCTCGAGTATCTGTATCATAATGACTGATCGGGATGAATAGTTGTAGCTTTTGGTTGAAAGTGATATCCAATATCATCCACCTAATGGCAAGGACTAAAAGCGTAAGCTGATGTATATCTGAAAGTAAAAGTCAATGCGCGGCTTGGTGGCGTAGTGAATGAGTTGCAAGTCTGAAGTAAGTGAGCCTTGGTTCACATCTCTGTCGTGCTTAATAAGAACGAAACCAGTTTAGTTGACGAATTGCATTAGCATTTTATGAACTGTTAAATTTAAATTTGAAAAAATCCTCTTTTATACTTACTACATTATCAATTACACTAGTGACATTTTGTCCGTCTTATAATGAAAAGTCGAAAGGTTTTAGTGAAAGCTTTAGGTCGAGAGTGATACCCAATAGGATCCATCTGAAGTGGAAATTGATCAGACATCACGGTTAAATAAATGAATGAATATTACATGCAATATGTGGCTTTGATGACGTTGAATGACTCTGAAGCAAATGGTCTCCTATTCGAATTTAGTTTACGGCACTGCTGGTAAATTCTCATGAGTGCCAAATGAGGACTAAGCCAATATTTTTGTGACTTGAATTTGTTATATCATGCAATGATTTGTTTAGGTCGTTAACGTATTCATATATATATATATATATATATATATATATATATATATATATATATATCAAAATTCTGCCAATAAGCTAGCTTTTCGTTACATCCGTACGCAATCATGAATATTTGCATAGTTATGCGGTAGTGAATCACCAAAGTTTAAATTCTACTGCATGGATTTATTAGATGATGACGCCAATTGTGTTGATGTCGATGGTATAGAGGATGATGGTATTACGTTTAGTACAGTCATTTTATTTCCCTCTTCACTTGTTCCTTGTTCAGGTATCCGTAATGGAGGAATGTAAATTTCAATCGTTAATGAAATTTGATTTCAGACGTTCCATCAAAACATGAGGGTGTAGCAGGGTGGCTCAGTGGTTTCCGAAGCATATGTATCCAGGTTCGAGCCTTGTTCGCGGCAAATTCTGGCCGGTACATGATGAGTTCCCAATAATGACTAAACCGGTCTACTGGATGAATTACATTTTCTACAATATGCAATTCCTAGCTTATAATGACAAAATGTAAGTACTTAATGGGTCAGGTGTTTATATCAAGTTCGTATCCTTGATTAAAGTAAAAACATGAGGATGTATCTTTAACTTTTGTCGCATAGCTGGTGCATAGGAATTTATGAACAATGTCTTTTTATTGAGATGGAATCGAAGTTTGAAAGCATGTATGCATACCATACAATTTGAAATTGTAGAGCGACGCGTTGGCATTTCACTTTTGGCGCAATTTGTGCAATTTATTAAGGATATAAATTAATAATCATTCTTCTTTAGCAAACCAAAACTCGGTGTATACTTCGGCACCCGTGTTTTATCATCTGTCTCATTAGCTTAAATATGTTTTACCACATGCTTAATTCGGATTTTAGATTTGTGTATTTTACATTAATACTAGAATTCCTATAGAATAAACAAGTCTAATAAGGCAGCCTTTTATATCTTATAATAATCCGTTTGCAGATTTGTTTGTGTATTTTGAATTATTTATACATTTATCATAACTAAACATAATTTGGTAAGACACTGTTTATAGCAGTATGAAACGGAGAGCCACGATATAGTAGTAATGACAATTTCGCTACGCATTGTCTTTCGGCGTCTGCGATCATGGTTATTAAAACAGAAAGAAGTTTGAAAGAAGTTACTGACCAACTTAATTGCGCATTTATTTAAAACTAACTGGTATGAAGGAGTTGAATCGATTGTATTTCTGCCGTTAGGGTAGTCCGTTTTAGAGCAGTGAACCGCGTAAATCCTTTCTTGTATCTAATAGTTATTACTTTCTGCAACTTCTCTAAGTTATTAGTTTTCTATCTTGCCTAAAATTTGATCGAAATTAGTGTTAGCAATGACATAATTAGTAGGTTTTATATGTGCACTTAACTAGCAATCTTGCAGATTTACAGATAGTGATGCATTTATGAATGAGTATTTAATTTATTCAAGGGCATTAGGTCAACATAAATCCTAACCCTAATCATGCTAATAAGCCAGAATTGAATTTTTGTTTTTGATAAAAATAGCGGAAACCGGAGATGACTAATTAAGTCTTATAGCTTTGAGCTGTCTGAGAAGAATTACGGGCTATTAGCATTTACTTTAGATATTCAAATATTTTGTGCTTGAGAATACGAGCTGTTGCAACACCATTAATGAAGACGGTATTACATTAGCATACTATACGGAATATTGAGTGCTATATAAATATCAAACTGATAGCTATTTTGGGTCGTAATGAGAATAATAACGGCATCGAAATACACAAACCATCACGTAAACGTTTAGGCCAGCCAAAAGCTATGCTCTAAGAATAGCATTTTGGTGCTGAGTGTATATACTACTATTCAATAGATGGTTTCTTTTTTCGTTAGATAATGAAACGCTCTATTATACATGATCTGTGATCTTACTGAAAATATGCATTTTGCTTCAAATTCTAATGTTGAAGCTGATGATATTCTGGCTATGCCTAGTATTCATGATGATTTACCAATTCTCGTGTTTCATCATCACAAGCAGCAATACGATAGAATTGAAAATCGGATTCTTCACTAACGCACAATAATAGGCTACAATGCTAGAAAATAAATGGATACCTAGAAATCCTGCATTATGAGATCCAATATAATCAATGTCAATAAGACAGAATTTATATAAAGGCAAACAAAACAGCGAAAATGTGAAATAATGGAACGGCCAATAATTTGGTTGCATCGCCTCCAGTTCAAATTGAAAAATCTGGACTCGAGAGACGTTTTGAAATCCTGGTAATTAATCGTGATTTTACCTTCAAACTTGGTTAATACTGCATAGCAAACGGAGCTGCAGGAAGATGAAATCTAGTTGGTAATAGCTGCGGAAACGTATTTAGTCTCTCTAAATTTCTCTTAGTCTCAAGCTGGTCTTGATCAACTCAATTTTCCAATACCACGGACGGCATTATTCCACAGGGCGTAGCTATGTTACCCATGCATTTGACACAATAACCTACCTTCGTACTCAGATCAACCATATTTTAATCAATTGATGATATTCCTCTGTCCAGGAATTGAGAGTGTTTAGCGAGTTCTCCGATTTAAAAAATGCACCTAACCAAAATTTTCTGGCGTTTATCTTCATGCGGTGGGCTGTACTCCATTTTGTTATTCCTACATTGTAAAAAGCTACAAATGGGCAGAGAGTTTTTCTGGATTCATATGCTTTTGCAAAAATTTATAGCTACAGCAGATAGCATACCAAATAATATCATATGCGCTATGAAGAAATAAATCCTACACGAGACTCGTTATGTCTTATGTCAAAACCTGCGAATTTATTTATTTAAATCAAGAGGACGTTCTTGATATAAATGCCAATTACATTATATTCACACATTTGTCAGTACAAGCTAAGCATTGTATGATGTAGAAAAGGCAATTCGCCCAGCAGACTGGTTACGTCCCAAAAAAATATATATATATATATATATATATATATATATATATATATATATATATATATATAAATCTCCCTATATGTTTCCATACATATGACTATTTATCTAACAAATTTGTAGAAATTAATCATTCGCTTTACGTCAGCTCTTTATTTGTTTTCTCCTATCGTAGAGTTTCTGTCGCTTGTACCTCTGAAGCATGTCTCGTAATACCTAATACATAATTTCATATATGTTAGTTCTTCGCAACAAACAGTATCGAACAGTTATATATTTAATCGAATAAGCTTATGATAACCGTGAAAAGTTATAACTGATATGGATCATGGCCAATCTGTATGGATTTGATGGAGCAACAGGTTGATAGACATAGTTTTAATTCTCAATTTTGGGGAAATTTAGCACATCATGAAATCCATTGTGTCGGTACCTTGTACCAATTGAGCAATCATAGTGTTGGTATCATGCATCTTTTTGGCAACCATAGTGTTGATATCAAGTACTAACTATACAAAAATAATGTTGGTACCTTTTACAGATTGTTATATATATTTTAAATAATGAGTTAGCTTTTAAGTCGCTTTGTCGAAGACTTTATATAATGTTAGTTTCACTATTGTAGGTTTACATATTCGTATAGAAGATTGTATCGTCCGATTTTCCCAAATTGCTCACCAAAATGCATAGTGGGTGTTATTTCCATTTATATTGGCTGGGTCGGGTACGCGGATTCCATCGGTATGTATTATCAATGTATCATCCAGACGAGAATTAATTATACCTAATTCTACAGTCAAATTGTTCATTTATGCAGTCAGCCCTTGAATAAACGTTTCCAAAACCATCCGAAGCCATTTGTAGAGTTACCACACATGCTTTATTTTTAATCAAGTAGGTATAGTATTTTGCTCGGATAAAGAGCAATGATTTAGTAAAACAAATTTACAAATATTAATTATTTTATGTTCACTTCAGCTCGAGGTCAGCTTCCATCATTGTGCTGACTGCTTCACCCTAATACGGACGCTTCTGCGAGGACTCTGTTGAATTAATGCCAGCCCTATATAGGGACCTTGGTGGTGGTTTTTGCTACAGTTGTCATTAGGCGTCGAACACATTATATTACACCTTTCGATCATGCTGCCCTTGGATTGTCCTCTTGGTCTTATTTGAACTAATTTGTCACCAGATGCACAAAATCAAATTTTATAATTTAGATATAGTGTTTTTAGATAGTATGCGAAGTTCTCAATAATTTTAATAAAATTAAATCAAAATTAGATGATATTAATTTACATTCACTTTTTTTAAGAGAAACATGAAGTTTTTACAAAAGAAGTTATTTTGAAGATAAACATCTCCTTTATAATTTTTTTTCTTTAAATCACGTAAGCCAGTCTAAAATAAACACCAATCGAGCTCGTGAAACTTGATTTAAAGAAATGTTATCGCCACGCGAGCAATAAACCATTGTTTAATTTTATATTAAAATGTATTGTTTTTTTTCAAAATTGTTTCTCTACGCGTTTGCACAACATCACATTGTTTACAATAAGCAGCTATCCCATGTGCTAAACTCAACCGTTACAAACACTGACAGTGTTGTCCTGCCAGAACTTGTTGCTTCGTCGACTAATCTAACACCAGCCTCGTCAGCACCGTCTGCGTTGTCTTTAGTTGGAGAGACCAACTCGTCCCATCGATTATCAACTACTGACAGGCCACAGGCAATGGTGAATGAAATTTCGTTTTCAGTAAACTCTGTTGCAGCCACTTCCCATATTAAAAAGGAACAGACTACTGCAAATAACTGTTGCCCCTTGGGCCAAGCTGAACTTGATATTCTTAAAAGAACGAGTCTTGTGGATTTGGCTGCCGCAAGGTATTCTCGATTTGCGGTGGTGGTTGTTAGTGTCGGAGATTCACAGGTATCACAGTAGCAGAGATTTAGCAAAATTTCATCTCTTAATTGTTTTGTTATTTTAATTTTCAAATAAATGTACAAAATAAAAATTCTATTGAGGTATAGGCAGATGGTGTGAAGTTGAACGATTTTGATTACATAACATCATAAGGTAATAATTTGATTAAGTTAATTATTGATACAAATATTATTTTGACTTTTATGATATTTTTTCTAATATTTGCGAATTAAATACACACACACAAAGAAAAACGCAGATATATATATATATATATATATATATATATATATATATATATATACACATATATAGATATAATATATATATATAAGAATAAACCCCCAGCCAATACAAAATAAGATAAAAATATGTAAGCAGCATAAAGCTAGAGTGAAAAAACGGAAACCAATCAATTGCGTGTGTCACCTCCAGTTTAAGCTCAATGCCTGAAAATGCTTCTTCTTGCATAAATCCGGCTGCAATTTGTTAATCCATAAGTCTTCATATGTGGCTAACTCTCTTTTGTTATTGCATTTAGTAATTATTGAATGGTTTGGCAATGGGGAGCCCCTTATCTCCAGTGTTGGCTGAGATTTTTCTAGGGCACCTAGAGAACAAACCATTAAGGGTTGACAGGTAAATGTGCTCAATATATACGGAACGTGGATGATATTTTCTTTGTCCTTAAAAACAAGTCGCATTCACGAGCACTGATTCAAAGTTTCAACAAAGCACATAAGAATCTCGGTTTCACGTCAGAGCACGCGAAAGATGATCGTCTGCCTTTCTTAGATTTAATATTAAAGAGAGAAACTAATGGTAAAGTAAATAGAACAATTTACCATAAACAAACCTGGTCTGCACATTATTTGCATTACAGCAGTTTTGTGCCGTTTCAATATAAATTATCAACAGCTCGTGGCTGCTTTTCAAGAATTGTCAGGTTGGTTATTGAAGATTCAAAAGAAAATGAATCTAATAAAGCAATTAACGATTTAATGTCTAATGGCTATCCAAGACAATTAATTGAAGCAATTATTATAAGGGGAATTAAACAGAAACAGAAGTACTACGGACCAGAAAAGAAAACAGTCTATCTAAACATACCATTTAAGGGGATGCAGTTTACCGATTAGCAAAAAAGAATATTGAAGCGGCATTAACTTCCACATTTAATGCAGCCAAACTACGAGTGTTATTTAGGGTAACACACTTGCCGTTACCAGCAATCAAAGTGAAACAGCCGTTAATGTCGATATCAAATATTATTTATCAATATACATGCGCAAGTTGTTGATCAACTTACGTAGGCTGATCGGCCAGACGGTTAATTACTCGAATGAGAGAACATTGTAACTTAAACACCTGTTTTAAATCAAATGGTGAATACACGTCTACAATTGGCAACACATCGTTGAAACATCGCACGTATGTTCTCCAGACGTAGCATTTAAAATAATTACTAAATGAAATAAAAATAGGGTGATAGCCACATACGAAGCCTTATGGATAAAAAATTGCAGCCGGATTTATGCAAGCAGAAGTAGCATGTTCAGGCATTGAGCTTGAACTGGAGGTGATGCACAAAATGGATTTCTTTCCTTTTTTCACACTATCTCCATGTATGAATATTTCTATCTTGTTTTGCTTTTCAATTTATATATAAGATGATGTTCA